>WBNO01020275.1:44862-71932 GCA_013400575.1 Peucedramus taeniatus
TTTTTTTTTTTTTTTTTTTTTTTTTAACCACAAGGCAGAAGAATCCTCTTCCTGCTGCTTTACTCTTTATATTTACAGAGTTACTACAAAATGCTATATTCACAGGGCAGGAGGCCCACTATTTCAATCTTTTAAATATTATGTCACATCATCCATTTGCTTTCTGACTATCTTTGCACACTAAGAAAAGCTTGTCCTTCCACACATTCTGTTTGCAATGAACATTCCCATGCAAAAAGGGACAAAAGGCAAGGCACAAATTAAGAGTTCTTTAACCTATAAACTACTTGCAAGACAAATACTCTTGCAAGATATATACAGCTCTAATGCCAATCAAAGCAGACAATTTTTTTCCTATATACTCATATCAGTAGGTGGCAAAAGCCTGGCCAGACACTCTTCAGTGTATCCTTGATAGTGACAGGACAAGGGAGAACAGTTTTAAACTAAAAGAGAGGAGATTAAAGGTTAGGAGGAAACTCTTTACTGTGAGAGTGGTGAGGTACTGGAAAAGGTTGCCCAAAGAAGCTATGGATTCTCTTCCATGGAAGTGTTCAAGGCCAGGTTGAATGAGACCAGGTTGAATGAGACTTTAAACAACCCGTTCTAGTGGAAGGTGTCCCCAGCCATGGCAGAGAGGTAGATGATCTTTAAGGTCCCTTCAAACCCAAGCCATTCTATGATTCTGTGACATGATTCTGTGTATGACTAGGTGTCTGGGAAAGCCTAGAGCCAACAACAAAAAGGAATTTGCTAGCTAGTGATTTGAAAAAGTCCTCAAAAATCAACTCCATTATTTCTGCCAGCACAAATGGGTATCTAGGTGGGTTTTATGCTTATTGCTTCCATTATATGACAGGTATTGGCCCTGGACTCCAGAAGAAATTAAACTGTGTACACCTGAAGAATATTCATAGTCTGTATTTCAGAGTGATACACACTTGATGTAACAATTTTTGTACCGGAACTAGAAAAGCTCAGTGGTGAAATGGCAACCTAGTGAAGATATTTGAACTTGATTTTCTTGTATGTCAACTGAGTAACTTAAACACTCAGCCAGTATCCTCCAAGTTATCTTCCCTCTTTTCTTTCACAGGGCTGTCCCAAAAAAGATTTTTTTCTCCCTGACAGAAGATCCTTTTAAAACCAACATAATTATATTAAGAGAATTATTAATGTACTCCAATGTAGTCAGAAATAATAAACTAGAAACAGGCTGCAGCTGAAGTGGGAGAAAAAGTTTGAAAACAACAATGTGCCTTGTTTCAGCTGCTGTGAGATTGTTCTGAATCATGGCAGAGTACTGAAAAGTTACAAACATCCATGCTCCCATGCCACGGGCCTACTGCAAAGGCCAAGGTATTAATAACAATATTTGCAAGAATCCAGGAGCAGGTAAGGCTCTCTGTGCTATCCTCAAATGGTATGCACTTGAAGCTCAAAAAATGCTACAAATCTCCTGCACTATAAATATTTAGAAGCAATACAGGGATGGCAATTCTAAAGAGCATGGCCAATCCATCTTCTCTCCTTGATTTGTTAACTTTTGGAAGAAGATCTATAACAATGCAATACATTAGATCACCCTATCCTGCTAAAAGCAGACAATGAAAGGTGCTGCACACTGCAGTATCTATTCACTTTTGTAACAGCACAGAAGCAAGCACAGTTAAATAACATCAAGTAGATAAACAGCAGCAAAAATTATAATGGACCAGAGCTGAAAGTCCCAATTCATCAGGCCAAAGGCTATAAGAGACTTGATTACTCAATGCAGTGAGATAATCAATGTCTCATATATGGAATATGGAACTACCCTGCAATGCACTCTTCCTTTGTATTCATTATCTTGAAATACAGTACTCACAAAACTAGATCATCTCTTCACTACTTGCCAGTGTGTGGAAGGTAACTTCCTGTCGCAGCTAAGTGAGCCTACCGGAGGCGGGACCCTACTAGACCTTCTGTTTACAAACAGACAAGGTCTGGTGGGAGATGTGTTTGAAGGTTGTCTTGGGCAGAGAGACTATGAAATGACAGAGTTTTCAATACTTGGTGATGTAAGGAGGGACATCAACAAAACCTGGACTTCCAGAGGGTTGACTTTGACCTATTCAGGACACTGATTCGGAAAGTCCCCTGGGAAGCAGCCATTAAAAACAAGAGGGTTCAGGAAGATTGGACAGGCTTTAAGAAAGAAATCTTCAAGAAGCAAGAGCAGGCCTTCCCTAGATGCCAGAAGGTGAGTCAGGTGGGAATAGGACTGGCCTGGCTGAGCAGGGAGATTTTACAGAAATTCAGGGTAAGAAAGAGGGTATATCATCTTTGGAAAAACGGTCAGGCAGATCAGGAAGTGTTTAAGAATGTTGTTAGGCCATGCAAAAAGAAAATTACTCAATTAGATCTTAATCTGGCCACTTCTGTAAATGATAATAAAAAGTAGTTTAATTTTTGCCACATTAATGGCAAAAGGAGGGGCAAGGAAAACCTCTGTTCTTTGTTGTAAGCAGAGAGGAATGTAGTCACCAAAGACGAGGAAGGATGAGGTACTTAACACCTTCTTTGCCTCAGTCTTCAACAGTAAGACTGGTTACCCTCAGGACAACTGGCCTCCTAAGCTGGTAGACCCAGACAGGGAACAGAATAGATCCTGTGTATTCCAGGAGGAAGCAGTTAGTGACCTGATGAGCCACTTCAGTGCTCTCAAGTCTGTGGGACCAGATGGGACCCATCCTAGGGTGATGAGGGAGCTGTCAGGAGAGCTCACTAAGCTGCTCTTCATCATCATTATCATCAGTCCTGGCTATCCAGGGAGGTCTCAGGTCATTGGAATTTTATCGAGTGAGATACCCATCCACAAGAAGGCCAAAAGGAGGATCCAGGAATCTACAGGCCTGTTAGCCTGACCTTGGTGTTGTTATGGAACTGATCATCTCGAGTATGATCACACAGTACCTAAAGGAGAGCCTGGGGATCAGACCCAGCCAGCATGGATTTAGGAGAAGCAAGTCTTGTCTAACCAGTTTGATACTCTTTTATCACCAGGTGTCCTGTGTGGTAGATGAGGGCAAGGCTGTGGATGTTGTCTACCTGAACTTCAGCAAAGCCTTCAACACAATCTCCCATGGAATAATCCTGGAAAAGCTGACAGCCCACAGCTTGGATGGGTGCACCCTTCACTGGGTTAAGAACTACCTAGACTGCTGGGCCCAGAGAGTGGTGGTGTATGGTGCTGCAACCAGTTGGCATCTGGTCATTACTGGTGTCCCCCAGGAATAAGAGTTTGGCCCACTCCTGTTTAATAATTAATGTTCTGGATGAGGAAATTGAGGCTACAATTAGCAAAATCACAGATTACACCAATCTGGGTCAAAATGTCAATCTGCTGGAAGGTAGGAAGGCTCTGCAGAGGGACCTGAACAGGCTGGATAAATGGGCTGAAATCAACAGCATAGAAGTTCAATAAGACCAAGTGCCAGGTTCTACATTTTGGCCACAGTAACCCTATGCAGCTGGTGGCACAGCGGCTGAAAAGCAGCCCAGTGGGAAAGGACCTGGGGTTACTGGCCAACAGCAGGCTGAACATGAGCCAGCAGGAAGTTCAGAAGACCAAGTAGGCCAATTGAAATCTATCCTCTGTCAGGAATAGTGTGGTTAGCACAACTGGGGAAGTTATTCTTCCACTGTACTTGGCACTGGTGAGGCTGTACCTTGAATCCTGCGTCCAGTTGTAGGCCCCTCAACTTAGGAAGGACATTTAGGTGCTGGAGAGGGTCTAGAGAAGGGCAATGAAGCTGGAAAGGGTCTGGAACATGAATCCTATGAAGAACAGCTGAGGGAGCTGTGGTTGTTTAGTTTGGAGAAGAGACTCAGGAGTGATCTTAGCATTCCCTAAAAGTACCTTGAAAGGAAATTGTAGCCATGTGGAGGTCAGTCTCTTCTACCAGGCAACTAGCAACTGGACAAGAGGACACAGTCTTAAGAGCACCAGAGGAGGTTTAGGTTGGAAATACGGAAGAATTTCTTCATAGAAAGGGCATTGGAATATGTTGCCCAGGGAGTGGTGGAGACATCATCGAGTCCAACCTATGACTGAATATCACCACGTCAACTACACTAAATCTCAGATTTATTTTCCAACTTAATTGTTTGTCTGTGATTCTGTAATCACCTAACACTAGCCACCTAAATACAGGTTTACTCTCTTCTCCAAGGTTTTCTCCTTAAGCTCAGTCTCCAGTCACTCACAGAAGAGTCACTTTCCACTAAATCTCCCTTGGCAGATAAATACAATTAAGCAAGATGAATTCCACCCTTAACAAGACCTGTTGGCAAAATCAACTAAGCGTTTCAAGCTAAATGCTACAGTGAAAACAACTGTGCCAAATAATGCTAAACAGGCTGTAACTGAAATCATAACAAGTATGTGAAAATAAATACTTGTAATTCCCCTCATTTATTTCTCAGGGTTTTCAGCTGTGACTTGCTAGATTAAATCTGTTTTGCTTAGACTGCCAATCCTCTTGAGGGCTGGAAACTGTTCATATTACTTATACAGCCTAGAACAGTTTAATGTTGTGCTGGTTTAAAAGTAAACCTGGGGTAGAAATGAACCGCATTCAACCATCTCAAGAGAGTTTACAGGTCAGAGTTAAAATTTACTAAAGAGACTACAACAAATACAGTGATACAGAGAAAACTGGTTTTAACCCACAAAGGCAAAGTATAACCTGGCACCCTCTTTGGCAGAGTGATGGTCATAGTCCTATGAAGTGGTGCTTGCAGTCCTGATGAAGTAATGGTCACAGTCTTGTTGAAAGAGGTGGTCACAGTCCTGTTGAAGTTCTGGTCCTCCAGTGGATACATAAAGTGGTGCCAGAAGTCCCTGAGCCCAAAGATTATGTATGCTTGGGTTCAGGTGGAAATGCTCAGTACATCTCCAACAGCAGGGAGTTTCACAATGAATGATGTAACACTGTGAGTCATGGGATGTTGTATTTTACTAAATAGTTTATTTAGTTGTTGTTTTGCACTGGGTTGGGTTTGGTATTTTGCACTGTATCACATGGTTGTTTTGCACTGTATCACATGGTTTGTTCTTCCCCTCTCATGGATTCCCCTCTCCCCAGAGCCCCGGAGTTGGCGGTCTTGTCCCAGGTCAGACCCTCCCTTTGCCCCTCCCCTCCCTTGTAACTCATTGGATATGGCCCCCTTCCTCCACCCCCCTTTCCCTGTGGTTAAAACCCCCTAGGGGCAGCCTGCCTGCCCTCTTTCTTTCTCTCACGATGCTACCTGGATAACCAGGTGACTCCTATCAAGGAAATAAAATAGGACTCTGGTCCTGAGAAGGAAGAGTGCCTCCCATCTTTTGTTTTTGTCCTTGAGGTAACGAAGCCAAGGGAGTCTGGAGCTAGCCAAACAGGACCCCCAAGAGGTGTTGCTACTTCAGTGGGACATTTTGGGAGTCTTTGGCAGTCTAAGTCATTGCAGATGCCTAGGTATGATAGTGCCATTGAGTCCCTTATGGCCCATTGTTGGAGACTGAAATGTTATGGTTTATGGCTTAAACATCTTT
Organism: Peucedramus taeniatus; assembly: GCA_013400575.1. Classification (NCBI taxonomy): domain Eukaryota; kingdom Metazoa; phylum Chordata; class Aves; order Passeriformes; family Fringillidae; genus Peucedramus; species Peucedramus taeniatus. The sequence goes on from WBNO01020275.1 coordinate 50,438, forward strand.
ATGAAGGACTTTTGGCTATTATAGCAAAACTGTATAACAAAAGCTGCATGGAAGACCACAACAGGTTTCATGGGCTGGACTGCAAGTTGACAGAGATAAGATAAAGTGACTCAGGTCTGGGTTGGGAGAGAAGACTACATTCACAGGAGGATTAAGCCTAGCACCTTCGGGGTGGAGACCACAGACCCAGGCTTATCTACTGCTAAGCTCACACAGAGCCCCACATCAAAGCAGTGAGGAGGAGAGGTTTTGGGTGTGTGGCACAGCCTGTGGAAAAAGGCAGTTAACACTCATCCTCTGCTGTGCAAACCAGCTGGGGGCCCCCACCCCAGGAAAGATGCATCTATGGGATATCCATATGAGGGATGGCAGAGGGTATGTCATGGCCCATTAAAGGGGCCATTGACCTCACCAAGGGGTTCCCTGGCCCTGAACCAGAGCACTGCACGTGATGCAACATGATGCAGCAGATCCACAGTTTTGCAAGGGACCATGTCAAACTTGCCCTCCCCAGGGTAGGCACCTGGGCATTCCAAACATATATTAATCCATTGGATTCTATACTTTTTGGTGGGGGACCCTCACCAAGAGGACCAGATGGAGAAGATCAATGAGATGTTGTTGGGATCCTCAGAAGGATGATATTTTCTACCTAAGCCCTGTCACTCTCCCTTTTCCCCTGCCCACACCTATTTATTTCTTTATTTCTTTATTTCTTTATTTATTTTCTCTTTCTTTCTATTTGCTATTTTTACTATTAAATGATTTTTTTTTTTTTTTTTTGGTATTAACATCTAACGTCATTTGGTTTTAATCAAGTTTTGGGGTATATTTCAAACCTTTTTGAGTTCGATCAGTTTTATTCACAGGGACTTCATTTTCTTTGTTCTTCTGTGCTTAGACTGAATGGAAACACCCATGAGCAGAGATGACCCCTCAGGCTGAGTGTCAATGTTCCAGGCTTCCCCAGAAGGGAGCTATCACAGCTAAGTCATTTGTGTGAAGAAACATTTCTCTGCTTCAAAGTACTTGCCTCTTTTTCCTTATCCCACTTGACATCCAGCTTGTAGCCTGAGGTTTTGGGTGTGCACTAGGCAGCTACTGCAAATGGTCCATCATTAAACAGTTCATCAGAAATTAGATAAACAGGGTACAATGCTCCTGTAACTGAGACAATAGCAAGCACTTGTATTAGTTGCATAGGACTCCACCCTGAAAGCTACTCTTCTTTCACAGATTATCTCTCTGAGATAATTAACTCAGGATTTATACTGGATTTACTGAAAACTGAGAGATAAAACATCTAATGTGTGAGACATGCAATGTGCAGAAAAGCTGAGAACAATCAAAGACATTCCTAAGACAGGCAGGCTTTCATAGTAGCATCCCAGCCCAGTCTGAATTCCTGCCTTGGCTCCATCCCCATACCTCAGCACCCCAGCCTTCTCTTGCATATCTATTTCATGATTCAGATCAGATATTTCAGAAAAATATCCTTTATCTGGAGGTGTTGCATTGCAAGCTGATCTGTAACTGGCATTAATCCAGTTATAAATAAGAAATCCAGCTCAGCTCCATGAACTAGCTTCTGGGCTGGCTGACAGAAGCTCACAGCCAGTGGGAGCTCTCCTAGGATGCAGGCATTTTATTGGTTCAGAGTCTGGGAGCACACAGATAGACCAATGAGTTGTCGTGACCCGGGAGTTTTGAACTGGCTATAAAAGAAACCTCCGGACAATAAAACCCATCTGTTTGTCTGAGGAAACACGAGTGGTTTGTCGTATGTTAAGTCTCAGACATAGGCACAACACCAATGTATCATGGAGGTTTATTTTGCAACCAAGATCCAGCATGAGGCCAGAGTGAGAGTCTAAGATATAAGTTTTCTGTTGGATATTTGAATTGTCATGTACATGGTATGGGAGTGCACATGCTTGTCGACTTCCTGTCCAGTCTGAATAGGAGAAAAGGACAGGTGGCTGTGGGAGTCGATGATGGGGGCAGGCAAAGACAGGATGCCTTGGGAATGTACTACTGTTTAGTTCATGGAGAGAAAAGAGAACAATTTCCCATGGCCCTCTGCTCCCCTACGTAAATTATGAGATGTCTGTTAACCACCGACCACTCCCCGCTTCTGGAAAACTCCATGTTATTCGTTCCCCCATTGGTCCTTTCCCACCGATCCCTTCCACCTGATTTCACCATTGGTTTAACCTATGTCAATCCACTCCAAGTCCTCCCCCAGTCCCTTTCCCTATTGGACAATTGATACCCTGACCCCTCCTACCCTCCCACTACTATATACCCAGACCTTCCTTGGTTTGAGGCTCTTCGCCTCTGGCTCCCCTCCGGTTACGGTTGCTCTCCTACCTGCTCCTGCTCCTACCTTCCTGGATCCCTCACACCACCATCCTATCTGGACCTTCAGACCTTCCTTCAATAAACCTTTCCGGATCTGCCAAGCGAAGAGTCCTCTCGTTTATTCTGATGAAGCAAACATTACAACATCCGGACTCGGGCATCTGGTGGGCTGGGGGAGTTGCCAGCGCTGCACAGAGACACTCTCAGTGTATGCGGGTATCCCAACAGCACCTGCCCGGGGAAGCCAAGAAGGTCACCCACAGGGGGCAAGGGAGGGGGAGGGGTCGACAGAAAGAAAGAGATGAGATGTTAAGGAAACTTTCATGTCTGATCATTTGGGAGCCATTCTGGGAGGCACACTCACACCGCACGAGACTTTCACTGCTGTGACAGAAGCCTTTTTACAACAGGTGGCTCCAATGAGCTGACAGGTGCACTGCTTGACTCCCTATACACACCACTCTCGAGTAGTCAGACAGGTTTTATAGATGGATAATAAGATGATTGGCTCTCTCAATTAAGGGATGACTATGGTGTGAATATTAAGAAAAGCTTTAGTGATGTATAATTATGTTATTATAGTTTAAATGTCCTTTGTTCTCCCCATGGTTCCCTTTTTTGCCCCTCTGTATTGTTATCGTCAGACAGCTTGGACAGGTAAAAGAAGGCCCCTTGCATGGGCAGCTGGGCGTAGAAAAGCTTGTTGCTAAGGGGGTGCGGCATGATGACACCTGACCTCCAATCAAGTTGCAGGAGAGCGGTCTCCACCGATAAACGGCAGAGAAGAGCTGACTGACAGACTTTGGGAGGGGCCAGGGTTGGCTGATGCAACCCCCAGGGATATAAAAAGACTGAACATCCATCTTGAAATTGAACTGGCCATGTGGTATACGTGAGGCAGTTCCCAGCGCTGTAACTTTTTCCTTATGTAGTCCTTTTGTTGTATTTTTTGTCAAGGTTTAATAAACCTTTTAAACTTTCAAAGTGAGCAGTTGTTTCTCACACAGGTTTCCCTCAACAGCTTGACTTGAGGTTTCCTGTAGCAGTCTCATTTGTCTGGTATCTTTAATTTAACTGTGGAGCAGAAATACAGTAACACCTCAATCTGAGTGCCTTCAGGGACAGACCACAAACAAAAGAATCCCAAGGATTTGTACCCTTACAGTCTCAGTCTGTAGACCCATCCCTTACACTCTCTTTTCATCTTATTTATGTACCTTGGTGGACTGGTGTTATTTGGTCTGGGGTCTTCTCATTCTTCATTGGGTTCTACAGAGCCTCTAGGTAAGCTGACCATCTATTGCTATGAGTCCCCATGCCCTTTGCTAGGCAAAGGGCCAGCGCTATTTCACAGCTCATTACCATGGCTCCTGCCATTTCCCACTACCCAGGGCACAATCTGCTACTTGCACACTGAGCTAATTGCACTAGGTGTGTTCCTCAACAGTGATCTACATTCTCAAAAATGCTAGTCTAACAGCTGGCTGGACACAGTTAACCTGAAATACGCATTTAACAATCAGCTCAAAAGCCTACATGGGAAATGTTGTACAAATTGATAGGAGAAATGGATACTAATGTCTTCACAAATTACTAGATCTGAAAGGACCAATCAGGTTCTGGAAGAATGGGTGTGGAGGTCTTTATGAACATTAAGTCCCTCAAGTTTGTTGCAGAACTGACCACACTCTGAACTTCTGAACTTCGGGGAAAAATACACAGGCTTAATAGACTTATGAATAATTACTTCTCTGCCCAGGGTGGGCTTAAAGCTAATTTTAATGGTCATAAAGTGCATGATGAGGGTGTGATACATGTTCAAGGGGGAACATGTAGTAGGCAGTTCAGGAAGTCTGTACCTTTCTCGTACCTCAACCAATGGGTAAAGGAAGAGGACAACATGCAGCTGAGAGTTTAGGATAAGAGGAGGCTGCATCCTCCAAAAATTCCAGAGACAGCCCATGGGGTTATTGCCTAGTGGACTCTCTCCTTTACTCAAATAAAGTTGCAGGATTCCTGTGTTCTCTTTGTGGACACTGGCTTTTTACAGCATGATTTTCTGCACACACAAATCTGCAAGCCTGGTGTTGATTATATGCAAAGTATCAAATAGGAGAACTGCAATGTTAACCATATCATAAAAGCAAAGGAGAAATATGACTTTAAGTCAGGGTCATGCCACTCAAACTGCAATACCTTTTCACAAATGTATTTTTCCAGAAAGGGCAAACATAACTTCCTTTAGCAGGGTCTGTAGCTTATTATTCTTTGCAATGGTTCAGACATAATGTTTCTTTGAAAAACAGAACCACTGGAAGTATTAACAAGCACATATTTCCATTCAGGGCACTAAGTTTAAGTTGAGGAGCTGTTTGATCCTTTGAAGATCTATACAGTCAGTGTATTTTATAATCTACTCAGTTACCTGGGTTGTTTTCCCCTTTTTATTATATTGGACAGGATTCTGGTATAATACTATCAAGACTCTTCATGTGTTCTGTGACACAAGTTAAACTGGTATCACTGAGGGTAATTTTAATCAATTAGAAATTCTGAGTAGCCACCAAGCTGTATTCATACACTACAAAACTGGCTGTGTGCTGTCTACAAAGCATGCTCTAGCATGGCTTAGAAACAATCAGTATGAAGGAACACAATGTATTTGAAGGGCAAGAAGTAAATCAGCTTCATGGCTTCTTCATTCATAACCATTAGTTTCACTGATGACTGTAAATGTGCAATGAAAATTTTCTGAAAAGATTATTCCCTGGAAGCTTTCTCACCATGCATATATGTTGTGAGAGAAAACCGCCATGTGGTCTCTGATACAGTCACAGAAATGCATTTGGACCTGAATAAATATCTATAGCACACTTCTCCTTCTAAAAGCACCACCTCAAGAACACCAGTTTAAAAAATTAATCCCTTCTAGCCTTAATAATTTTTAATCAACATTCATTTATTTAGTTTGTCATTCTTTCACTTAGTGAAGAGTGGTGGTCATTACACTTGTACAAAAGGTATTCTTGGAAATTGAAGTTTCTGGCCTTTCCCAGGAAAAATTGTGCCAGTGTCTCCTTAACATCCTGTGTTGAAATCCATGTCCAACACAGACTGAAAAGATCTAGTAATGCTACAGATATAATTTGAAACAAAATAGTTTTCAAATAAGCGAGTGAAAATATATAGATATTAGCTAACAAGTTGTAAACAACTGGAGCAGACAGAGCACATTAAGTCTTTATGGATTAGTCAGCCAAGAGTTCTTTGTTTCTCTTTGCATTGGACAGTACTCTTAAAGACTTTTAAAAACACAGTATGAAAATATATAAGATACACTGAACCCCTCATTTCCTCATCTAGGAAAAGAATTATAGCTTGGTACTCCTCATGTGATACAGATATCAGGTGGGAAACTGCTTAAGTCATCAAGGTGATTTTCTGTAAACTACTCAGCAGTCTTAAGTGCAACCTGGACTGCTTTTCTCATCATGAAACAAAGCTGAATAGCCCTATAATCCCCTTTTGTTTTCCCAGTACTGCCCACTCATTTCTTCCTTCCCTTCTTTGACTACAGACCTGTATTCACACACATATTATTCACCCTAATTCACACACATTCTACTCCTCATTACAGGAAAACATTCAAATAATACCTTTGTTCTGATACTCTATATTGTCTCTATAGCATCTATAATAAGTTTTCTTGTTCAATAAAACCCAATTTGCAAATATACTTCAGCTACACAGAGCGACAAGTGATTCAGTTTTAGGCACCTCAATATAAAAAAAATAAAGCTATTAGAAAGGGTCTGAAGGAGGATTACCAAGATGAAAGGTGAAGGTGAAAGGCCAAGAGGGCCTCTTCATTAGACATCTTTTTTACAAAAGATTAATGCCTAGAAGTCTAGTTAAATAAATGTCATTTGGTGTCTTTTTCTTAACCCTTGATACAAATCTAGCAGCATTTGGAAGACATCTCTTTGTACTCCTGACCAAAATGTGGGTTCCATTTCTTAATCCACTGAAAATGCTTGTCATTTATAAACATTAATAATATTAATTCTAATCAAATTTTAGTTCAAAGCAGAAATAATAGGTATTTTTTTGTTTCCTACTGAGTTCATGCTATCCTCAATGTTCCTGCATTCATTCCTGAAGTTGAAGTCCTTCCACGGAGACTAACCTGTCATATGCTCATAAAACCTGATGCCTGACTAGCCTATTCCTAATTTAGATTGTAAGCTTCTGATGAATAAGTATGCATATGATGGTTTGAAGAAACATGCTCTTATAATTACATCCTTTCAACAAACAGCTGGAAGAAGAGATGGGTGAATGCTATAAGGTCTGCTCTTATTATAACAAAATAATTTTCCAAATTAAGAATGGGCAGTTACATATATACATCACAAAGTCTACATCTGAAAAAGTAGCCATGACTTTGTTTACATAATTTGCCTCATTTCTTTAGCAAATAGAATTTTACTGTTTGTATTACTAAGCACATCCCTCATTCACTCTCAAACTATGTCAATCCAGATGACAATCGCAGGCCTATTGAAGTGCTATGCTGTTGCAGTCAGGGAGAAAAATTATTAAAGAAAGGCCTCATAAAATCAGCAACTGCTGTCTTAGATCAGTAGCTAGCCTGCCACTTCTAAGTACAGCAAGCACTTTGCAAGTTCCCATGTGAAAACAGTCCTGGTATGAATAGTTCATTAAGATAACAATCTATTCCTAAGTAAAAAAAAAAAAAAAAAAAAAAAAAAAAAAACAAAAAAAAAAAAAAAAACAAACAAACAAAAAAAACCAAAAAAAACAAAAAAAAACCAAACTAGCTCCTGCCTAAACATTAAATATATCCCATTAGAATCAGTGAAGAAAATATGTAAACAATTTAAGAATAAAGAGATTTGATGGACAAGTAAAATACCTTTCACTAACCAATAAAGTAATTGGCAAGAAAGCTGCAAACCAATTGGAGTCACACATGAGGTCTGCAAAAGTGTTTAAAAATTAGTTATGTGAATAAGGAATGGACTTTTTCCTACATGAAGAAAATGGAGTCTCGCCCAATTTATTCCGATTTCTGGTGACCCCGATGTGATGATGTGATCGTGGGAGGTGACAGCCAAGCCTGCAGTGAAAAAATACACGGGCCAATCCAATTCAGGACTCCAGAACAGAATGTACAAAGTTGCAAGCGAACAGCCTGCAGGGAAAGAAGATCTGATCACAGACGAACACCCTGCTGCAAGCCACAGCCTGCAGTGAGACATAAATCAAACTGAATACACAAAGTAGCGAAAGACTATAGCTACAAGCCCCCCGCCAGACAGCACGAAACAAGAAAAGACAAGAACTGGCTGGCAGAGCAGGACCCGAGCAGCGAGTTCACAGGCCACGGACAGCAGGGAGTGCGTAGAAGCAAACACAGCTCCCCAGGAGGTGCCTCCTGGGAGAGTAGCCGGTCATCAAATTGCAGAATACAGCACGGTCTGAAGAACCAGGGTATAGGGGACACATGACCAGCAAGCTGCGGAGGCATAGACAGGCTCAACAGACATGTGGGAAGGGAAGAACTACAGCAACCATGCTAGTAGTAGAAGGAAGTTTAAAAATTACTATCTTAAGCACAAGCGGCCAAAGACATAACCAACATTGGGCACGGGGACTATGGGGCATCCCTTTGCACACCTACTGGGATATTGACACAATCAAATACTTTTATAAAGTGCCTGTACACCCACACATGCAGTATGGGGAACAAACAGGAGGAGCTACAGATCTGTGTGCAGTTACAGAGCTATGATATAATTTTGATAATGGAGGTGTGGTGGGATAGCTCAAATAGTTGGAATGTTGAAATGAAGGGCTACATACTGTTCAGGAGAGACAGACCAGGGAGGCACAGTGGTGGAATTGCCCTCTATGTGCAATACTTGCACTGTATCAAGCTCTGTCTTGGGGTGGATGATGAGCAAGTCAAGAGCTTACGGATTAGGATAAAACACCAGACTTGTATTGAGGCACACAGGTCAGAGAGTGCTCTGGACCTGATAAACATAAGAGATTTGATAATTAGGATGCATTGGCAAGAACAAACAGAACTTTGAAGATTAAATCAGATTGACTGACAGGAAAAGAAAATTCTATCAGATTGAGAGGAAGATTGAGTCAACTCTACAAGCAAAAGATGTTGCAAAATGTATAAGTTTGTTTATGTGATGATTAACCCAATCATTGTAGTAAAAAATTACTAGCCTTCCTAGAATAGTGTATAAGTGTACATAGTCCACAATAAATTCAGATTCTGACGACCACCGCTCAGTCTCCCCGCCCCTCTCTATCACCAATAGACTAGTAATAGTGACATTGCTGTGTGTGTTTGATACAGGTCGTCTGAGCAGGAGGATGAAGTGGATAAGGCCTTCTACAGACAGCTAGAAGCCGCTTTAAAGAAATAGGCATTGGTTCTCATGGAAGTCTCTTAACTACCCACTGGAGAAGCAACACAGCAAAACACAAACAGTCTAAGTGGTTCCTGGAAAGCATTTATGACAATTTTCTGACACAGGTAGCAGAGAATCCAGGAAGGAATGATGTGCTGCTTGATTTTATACAAACAGGGAAGGAGTTGCTGGAGACGTGAAAGCTGGGAGCAGCTTTTACTGTAGTGACCATGAGACTGTGGAGCTCAGTAATGGGCAAAGAGGAAGCAGGGCAGCAGGTAGCTGTCGCTTTGGAGTTCAGGACAACAAACTTCAGTCTCTTCAGGGATCTCCCAGGAAGAATTATATGGGAAAAAACTCTGCAGGAAAGAGGGGTTTAAGAGAGCTGGTTGATATTCCAGGATCACTTCCTCTGGGCTCAGGAGCAATGCATCCCAATGAGCAGAAAATCATGTAAAGGGGGCAAGACAGCTACATAAATGAATAAAGAACTCCTGTCATTACTCAAGTATAAACAGGAGACACACAGTAGGTGGAAGCATCGTCAGACCACTTGGAAGGGGTATAGAGGGATTTTCAGAATAAGTAGAAATAAGAATAACCAAGGCCCATCTGGAATTAAATCTGGCCAAGGATGCCAAGGGCAGGGAAGTCTTCTTCAAGTACATCAATAATAAAAGGAAAATCAAAGATAATGTGGGCCTCTTACTAAATGGAGGGGGGAACCCTGGTAACAGGGAATGGCAGATCAACCTCACTGAAAAGACCAGCTCTCAGGGATCTCTGACCCAGGAGAATCAGGGTAACAAATGTTGGAAGGAAGACCTTCCTTTGCTCAAGGGGGATTGGGTTACACAGTGCCAAGGCAAACTTGATAACCACAAGTCCAGGCCAACAAAGACCATTAATGGGCTGGAGCATCTCTTACAAGAATAGGCTGAGGGAGATCAGCCTCATAAACCTCAAGATGAGACAACTTAGAGGGGACATTATCAATGTCTATAAGTAGCTGAAGGGAAAGTGTGAAGAGAGTATAACCAGGCTCATCTCGGTGGTGACAAGCAGCAAGACTATAGGTAATGGGCAGAAACCGATGCACAGGAAGTTCCACCAGCATATGAGGAAGAACTTCTTTGTGTGGGTGACCACACACTGCAATAGATTGACCAGAGAGAGTGTGGAGTCTTCCTTGCAGAAGATATTGATTTTGTTTTGAAGAACAAAAAATTGGACACAATCCTTTGCTATGTACTCTACAATGACCTTACTTGAACAAGGAGGTAGGGCCAGATGACCCATTGTGGTCCTTTTCAACTTCAATCTGTGTTTCTGTGATGCTGTGACTGTTTATTAGTGCAGAAACTCACAGAAAGAGACTTTGTCACCATGATCTGAAAACATCCACAGTATTGTCAGGTGAAAGAAAAAAAGAATTGCAATTGCAACTGCAATTTGAAGTACAACCATTCATGTGGCTTCGCCAGACTAACAAAAAAGCAGCAACAGAACTTTTCAGAACATTAACAGGTCCTACCTAAAGGTGTTGGACTGGCTTCCCAGGAAATCAAACTCATTTCTTCATCCATACATAACACAGCATTTGTAGTCCAAATTTTTTTTTCGGTTACATGCTTAGTCATGACCTTCAATGAGTTTGGTTCAGCAGCTGTTGTAAAATAGCTTAGTCTCTGCACCTAAACATTCCTTGAGTACTCTCATGAAAATCAACACGCTGTTGCACTTTGCAGGGCTTAACCAGATGCTTCAGTGCTAATGGCTTCTTTCACAAAACCACAAGATATAAATTACAGGACCATCTCTGTTCTGGGGCGTGGATCACACAGTTCTTGCAGTCAGTTGCAGATAAGCATTTCTTTCTTCATTAAAAGACAGAAGTGGAGAATAAGTGTTTAGTCAGTACCACTGGAATTTGTATAAATGTTACTAGATAGCTGAAAGAACCTCCAGGGGAATTACCAGTTCATGTGAAATTCAGTTATAGTAGTATCTGTTTTGATAGTGCAAGGGGGGAAAAAGCCTAGAATTTTAAACCAGCCTTTGGCAGACAAAGAAATCAGAATAGATAGATTCCATGTGGGGAATTGCTGAAATGTTGTCAGCATCTTTCACTTCTTAAAATTTTACTTTATTTTTCATTAAAAATCAAAGCAAATGCTATCTGCAGCGAATTTTCCCAGAAAGAACAAGTGAGAATCCAGGAAAGAATCACTTTTGTCCTACCCACTCGTTACTACTAACATGCCAGACTCTGAAAACCAGCCTGAAAAGACAATGGTGTACAAGCCTAGAATGTATCACCAATCAACAAGTCCATAGAGTACTGTCTGTACTGCATGAAGTATTGTTTCTGACAACAAACTTAAGAGAACAGAAATATTTTTTCTCTTTTAAAAATAGCTTGTATTAAGACAGGAATTAAAATAAGCTGAAAACTTGGTTTATGTAAATATTAGTTGTCAGGTTCCAAAGTTTGAACCTTAATTACATGAACCACTAAATATGTATGTGTTGCACAGCAGCTCAGAAATAAGTTACTTGTATATACTAAGAGTAATGACCTCAGAAACACACAATGATTTTAACTATAGCACTTCTATTATGTTCAGACAATTGTTATATATCCTCTCTGAAGATATGATTGTAGCTAGGTGAGGGGGAATATGGATTCATATGATTCTATGAATCAGAATAATTAGCAATAAGTAGTAATAATTGTTAAAAACACTGGTAATAGAAAAGGTTTTCTGACCAGCCATTGGAGGCGCAGATGCTCAAAATCCTGCTCTCATGAGAAAACAAAGCACTTCTGTACCATAATTATTCCCAAAATCTGCCTGAGGGGGAAAAAAAAAAAAGTAAAACTACAATACAAAAAATCTACACCACATCTTTGGAAAGAAATGTACCAAATCTTACTCCAGAGATCTTAGGATCAGTTTTAATAATCTAGATGCATCTATAACGTATCTGTTTTGCATGGACCCACTTATACACCCACACAGTCAGGCACATCTTTGAGAATGGTCAAATGCATAATCCACAATTAATTTATATCCACCTGAGGCATTTTACAAAGCCCTTGTGAAGCATAACATGTGCAGGTAAGTATATAACAAATGGAAGCTTCTACTTGAGAACCTTCTCCTCAGTAGGAGAACAATTATTCTTCTGCATGATAAAAATCTATCATCATCCATTGGAACATAATAAGAATTCAAACCCTGGAAATGTACACACAAAAGTCTGTAATAGGATCTGCATCTCTTCTAATAAATCAGTAGATGGATCGGATTGAGGAAAGGAGATATACCAGGCAAAAACTACAGTAAATTGCTTCTTACTCTTCTCTGTGGTGGTGCTCACTGAAACATGTATTAAGTATTTTAATGTGTGATTCCTTTTTAAACTAATGCACACACAAATGAAGCCCAAATACTTGTTTCTAATTAAGGCTTATTTTCCATTTTTGGTGTTAAGACTTGGAAGCCAGCCTATCAAAATACATTATTAGCCATACTACCCTGTGTTTATGGAGATGGTATGGCACTCAGCATGGATCTGACAATGTTTTCAGAAGAGACTCTCATAGATGTTTTCACTTTAATGTGAAAACAGTGATAAATCCTTTAGCTCAGAGTGTAGTATGTATGTAGAAACTGCACAAAGAACTTATTCACCTGTCATCTAATTAAATTCCATCCCCAAGTTATCATCTCAAAATAGGCATGACAACAGGGAAAACAAAATGCATTTGTTGGGAGGAAAAAAACTACTTAAATAGTCTGTTGCCAATATTTTAAAGAAAACACAGAGTTAAATCAGTAGAAGTCAAACCAATAGACTTTCTGATGTGGAAATGAGGGAAGAAGGTTCATAGTTTCCCTGATTTGATAAGGCTTATTAGTGGCTGGTTATGGTTTAACCCCGGCTGACAACTTAAGTACTACACAGATGCCCACTCACTCTCTTCACTCTTGACCCCTTCAGTGGGATGGGGAGGAGAATTATAATAAAGGTAAAAGTTGTGGATTGAGATAAGAACACTTTAATAATTGAAGCAAGATGTAATAATAATAATAAAATGAAAAGAAGAGCAAGAAATAAAGAAATAACACCCAAGAGAAATAAGGAATGCCATTGCTCGTCACCAATACACTGATGTCAAGTCCATTACCAAGCAGTTATGAGCAGCTCCTGGCTAACTCCTTCCAGTTTGTATATAAACCATGATGTTCTGTGGTGTGGAATATCCATTTGGCCAGTTTGCATCAGCTGTCCAGGCTCTGCTCCTTCACAGGCTTTTGTGGACCTCCTCATTGCCAGAGCATGGGAAACTGAAAAGTCCTTGTTCTAAAGGTAGCCCTACTTAGCAACAATTAAAACCTCAGTGTGATATCAACGTTGTTTTCATACTCAATCCAAAACACAGCACTGTACCAGCTACTAAGAAGAAAATTAATTCTATCCCAGCCAAAACCAGTATATGGTTAAAGTGTAATTCACACTAAAAGTGAGAAATTTCACTTGAGAAAATGTGCTGTTACCAGGAGATAGCTGATTTTCTCCTAGGGCAAATTCTCTCAGCAAAGATGCCTTATCCCTAGCATTTGATAGATTTTTAACAAAGTGCTTTAGGATTCACCCTTCATCATGTACACGAGAGACAAACATTTAAGAAGTGAGAGGTTTTGAAGGCCAGAAGCTTATGCAGGACTTCAGTTACATCACCCGCCCTCTGAGGATGTCCCCAACTAAAAGCTTATTCACATATTTACTGTCAAGATAATGTCAGTCACTAACAATTTTGTTCTTTCTACATCTTTCCTCCTTACCTCCCACTCCTCCCCAATGTCTGACTGCTAAATCAAAGTGAAGGATTAAAACAACTCCTTATCAATCCAAAGCAAATTTGAGACACAGCTAATACACAGGAGGTCTGAATTAGTCATGGAAATGCTTCATCTTAGGGTAATTTAAATGACCAGATTTCTGTAATAACCCAGTACTGAAAATTGCCAAGAAGTTGCTATAGTTCATATCCTATAAATGCTTGATGGAAAAACATCAATGAGATACCTATTCATTTGTGTATGAGGAAGAAGTTTACTGTGTGGGTGACCACACACTGCAATAGATTGACCAGAGAAGGCGTGGAGTCTCCCTTGTAGAAGATATTGAGGAACCATCTGGACACATGCCTTTAATATGTACCCTAAGATAATTCTGCTTGAGCAGGGAGGTTAGGCCAGATGACCCACTGTGGTCCCTTGCAACTTTAGTCATTCTGTGACAATGTCCTTACTCAGACAATCAGCTTTGGGAGAGCACTGATGTTTCATTCCAATAAACATCTCTTTAGTGTGCCTAATAGCACTAAAAGATGAGATTAATCTCAGCACAGTGTTTTCCTCACAGGAAATAAATGCCAAAACTTAAAGATTACTTAGACTGAGACATGCAAGGCAATAATATTTCAAAAGCATCAGAGGATTGTTTTAACCTACAGAAGTGTCAGCATAAGCAACCCTGATGATTACCAACTAAATTTGGGGGGAAAATACACTTTTCCACTTATTTTTTAAGTAAAACTATTACATTTATGGTTTAATCTCTTGTGCCCCACACTAGCATAAATACATTTCTCCAAGAACTGTATTAACTGTATTAACATATTAACTAAATGCTGAAGCAAACTGGAACTAGGAAGCACATACATAGATGAGAAAGAATAAGAAAAGGGGAAAGGGATGGAAAAGATCTCTGCTTATGAGTTTCCTGCCTTATTGTCTGAAGTAGAAAAAACAAAATCATTCTGAAGATTAGGGAAGTCTTAATATTCTGGCCATGTGGTTTGCATCAGATGTCAACCTTTCTAATCAGAGTAAAATCTTTTTTTGAAGAAACCACATTAGTATTTTGTAGGACCCATTAGGATGCTTTTTTTCAGGGCCAAAGTCATATTTCAAAGATCCTTTGTTTACATTTCCTGATGAGACATACTACTTCTTTAGCATAAGTACATTTGAAGTAGAATGAGTTACACACAATTATAATACAGTGTGGATTTAGTCTTCTTAGTTTCACTTGCTTAGCCTGAGTAGCTGGATTTAGGACACAAGCTGTGAAGTTACACCTAGATATGCTTTCAGCTAGGATAGTTAATATTCTGTGTTATTTTTCTAGTAGGTGCTATAGTGCTGTGTCTTGCCTTTAGTATGAGAAGAATATAAATAACATGGTGTTTTGGTTATTGCTAAGTACTGTTTATCCTGTGTCTAGGCTTTTTTAGTTTCCTTGGCTCTTGCAGTGACCAGGTGTGCCAGAATCACAAATTGGAAGATAAGGAGACTAGAGCCACCAGGAGAAGATGCAGATTGACAAGTTATGAAGAGTTAATGGCCTGCCTGCATGGACACTTGAGAAATGACTCAATAAGATGTTAGAAGACCCCCAAACAAAACCCACCATTGGACTGAGAAATGCATTCAAGGCACATGAAGAGCATGTGAGGGGCAGGTGCTAAGTCATAAGGGTATAATTTTCCATGAATTTCTGTGTTCTGAGTCCCTCTCTGAAGGCACCCAGCTTGAGGTGACCTGCTGCAGGAAACTTACTGTTGAGGCTGAAGAAGGAGGAAACACACATGAGAGAGTGTGTGCGAGCAAGGAATCAAAAGAGGCACCCTCAGCTCTATGGAGCTGCCTGCTGCAAAGGGACTCTGGGCTTTGCAGTTTAAGTCTGGGGTGGCATGTGTATGTAACTCCCTGAAGGGTGTGAGAATGTTTGAACAGTGGCTTCTCCTTTAACATTTCCTTTTCTACTTTGTACTTTATGTAAAGCATTAACAGATACTTAGAGGGAAGAAATTAATTCATCCATGATGGACAGATAAAATATCAGGACTCCTCTTTCTTGGCTTTTATCTAAAGTAAGGTCACTGTAAAATAAGCATTTGCATCTTAGTAGAAAATGAAACTGTACAATTAACCAACATGCAGCTAAATTAAAAGAGCAACACATGCAATTCTATGTTACTGATGGAATAAAAATTCATGGTGGCGGACTGTAATGGAGGAAAATTTATGCCCCGTAAACTAATGCAGATTGTTTATCTGACAAAATTTTTCACAATAAACTGGACTTTAGTGAGGCTTTAGAAGTGCCAAAATGCCTCCACTAGCTGAATTCACCCAAGAGGATGAACCTAGGTTAGGAGGAGATTGCCAAGGGCTGCTTGAAATTCTCCTTTCCCTTCTAATGTTCCAGGAAGCTGAAGGTGCTGAGTATCTCCTAGAAATATATGACAGCCCACAGCTGGCAGTCTCCAGGACAACTGGAAATCTCAACAGTCAAATCAAACATGACTGAGGTCTCAGGTGCTCAGAAAAAAAACAAACCAAAAAAAACCACCAAAACCAACTCAGGACCTGGAAGTTCCGAGCTTTGGCTTCCTGTCTAGTTCTTCCTCTTTTTGACTACCTCTCCAGTCGCTACATAGTAAGCTATCTACTGTTCTTTTACCAAAGGGAACTAGACAGCAGAACGGTAAAATTACTTGAGTTCAGATTAAATATCCCACTTCTCCGATATTGCTGTGATTACATCACATTCAGTAGTTCAGATGCAATTCAGGTTGGGACTAGTGAAGTTAGGGTTGTCTAGATAGCTGTGAAACTTCCATGTTTATAAGGAAAATCATACTAATATGTTATTGTTACAAAAGCATTCAAGTCAACTCAACAGAATGATCAATGTAAAAGTCACTGTCTGTCATTTCTAATTACACTTTTAGGATGGCTCAAATTTTACCTCAGCTCTTTCTCATTACATTTTCTTATGTACCTCATTTATTTTCTTACATGTATTTGATTTTCCTTCCCAACTGATCTGCCTTCAGAGGAAACTGTTTCTTTACACTCAACGCGAGATACAAAGGACAGCACAGTTTCTCCTATACAGTTGCTGCTACTATCATGTAGGCATTCTTATGTGATAACACTCTCCAAACAGAAACAAAAGGAAGATGTAAAAGCAAGTGATAGATAATTTCAGTTCAGCTGTAAGACACCCTCAGAGCTCAGTGATGTAGGAAGCACAAAGATTGTTTTGAGAAAACATATCAAAGGCAAAAAGAAAACCTGAATGTGAGAAATGAAGGTGGAAACATGGCCCAAGTCTTCAGTTTATGCACATTGCTGGAATCAATAACTCAACAGGTGTTACTTAAAACCAGACTTTAAGTGAACTGCTGTCCTACCACTTCTTTTTTGTTGGATGTTACACTTTTGCACCAGGTGGCAGTATGTGCAATTTTCCATTTAGTATCATACTTAATCACTCAGCAGGTGGAAAATTCAAGGCAGAATCTTACTAGCCATCTAGGTTTCCCTAGGTGCTGCCAATGTGTGTTCCTAGACATAAATAACAGTTAGCCCATTGTGATACAGAGCCCTCCTGGCCAGCAGTCAGCACCCACTGGGCAAGGTTATCAGGAGTAGCTGCTCAGCAGTTGCCATATGCTGGCCCCCACAGTGGCCTCTTGGCCTCTGCAGAGCTCACATCATTTTAGACATCAGAAGGTCATGAAAGCCCATTTGCAAAATTGCTGCAAGGATGCACACCATCAGGCAGGCAGCTGGCATGTATAACAATAAGAGAAAAAAACCAGAAAGTTCAAAGTCCCGCAGGGCACAAAACTTATCCCTGTAATTCTATATTTAAATAAACTGACATATTGTTTTCTATGTACGTCATGAATACAATAATGTATTGGACTTGTAGAACATACTTACATCTCTCTTCTGAGGCTTACAGAAAATCTCCCATAGAAAAGAGATGCTGAATACACACCTTGCTATTGTCACAGTTATGCACACAGAAAAGATACGTAAGACAGTACTCAATGCAGTGCTCTGACAATGCAAGCAGTCCAAGGCACTCACAAATGCACACAAACACAGTGCAATCATTCATTCTGGAAACAATCTTCTTGCAGCACCTGAAGACCTGTGGTCAGAGAAATGTTCTTAATAATTAATAATCATGGCAGCAGCAAGGGAAATGGGGAGAAAAGTAGACCTGCAAACAAAACTACAGTGTCAGTCCCATATTTAGAAAAAAAAATAAACTGGGAGCATATTTACCTTCTCCCTGTTCTTGTGTCTCACATTATCTAGTGCCCTCTTACACAGATCACCACAGAAATCTCCAAATCAGTATTTTTTACTAAACTCTCATAGCTTAAACCCACCTTGTCTGAGACTCAAGCCACCACACTTCAGTTTCTTGTGGCTGCAACACACAAGCATGCATATAGCCTGTCCTGTCATTGCTGCATTAGAGTGACAATCTTCAGCAAAGGTTTATAGCAAACAGGAATGATGCCTATGATGCCTTAGCCGATCGAGGCATCACATTGGCTTAACTAGCAGCATGCTCAAGGGTTCCAAAGCAAGAAAATTTATCTGTCAAAGACCTGCATTGAGCCTGCCTCTTACAAGGAAGGAGTAAGATAACTACATCTGGAGGCTGTAATATGGACCCTTAATCAACAGGATTCACATTTTCCTTCAGTCTACTGCAATGGCACAGATTATTAGTAACTCTACAAGCCTGCAATTCATTTTGTTATTACAGAATAAGTAAACAAGTTAGAGCCAGCAGATCTTTCAGAAGAAACTGTGTGATGTTAGGATTTCACCTTCAATGACAAATATTTCTGTCCTTACTCAGAGAGAACTACCACTAACATCAGAGGGGAGGACTACTATTAGCAGCAAAGGAGATTGGGAGCAGCAGCAGCACAAGATGGTCCTTCAAAGTGGGAAACAATCTGTAGAATGGCATTTCCCTAGGAAAAAAAAAAGAAAAAAACCACCAACCTGGTAACAGGAAAATTCTTTTTCAAACCCCCAACAAAGAGAGAAATGACTCACAAATGCCTTCCAGTCCTCTGTGATTAACTCTTACCTCTGTGATGTTTTCTTATATTTTCTCCTGTAGGAAAAGAACAAAATAGAACTGAGATGAGAAATCTTCACAAGCAAGGAGGAAAAAGGAGAGGGTTAGAAATCAGGAGCAATTCAGTGAAGTCACTTCTGTCATAAGATTGTCCCAAACCTGATGTAGCCATTCCCTTCTACTAACCTCAGTGGTGATTGTCACTAAATTCAGGAGAAAAAATTGTGTCTGCTTGTATGCACATACTACCCTTTCTTGTGAGAAAAGGTTGTTGCAACAAGGAAAGAAATTATTTATTATTCTAAATGACTTAGCAGGAAGCCCAAGTATCAAAAACGTACTTATATTTACTAGTTGTAATGTTCATGTCTCTCATCCAACAGATAAGTAAGATAAGATATGTGAAGATCCTCTTAACATGGAGTAATGAAATGTATCAAACGTATTGTCTGTGGTCACTCAGTGGAAAACGCCAGTGGGCTTAGAGCAGTCTCTCTCTAAAAAGAAAGTTTAGATCCTAGCAAGTTCTCTACTCCAGCAAATTCCAGATACCACACCACAGAGCTTCACTTCGTTGCACCTATCTTGAGACCTTACAGACCTTAACCCAGGACTAGGAATGGCAAGAGCAGATAAGCATATAGGACCTCTTCTCTACCCCAATACTTATACCACATCAATTACAGCAAAGACTGTAAACCTCTTACTTGTCCTAGCATGGTAGATTTTGTCTTCAACAGAAGGCAATGACACAGGCTGCCAATACACAGAATAAGGCAATAAACACCTTTCTGCATAGCTGTCTATGTGGCTATACAGTTACCTGGAGGGGTGTATCAGCACTCTATGTTGTGTGTGAGCTGCTGTTTCTGCAGCTGTTTCCAAAGGCTTTGCACAGAAGCTGGCAAAACATGGCATTAATTTACTTGAACTCAGCTCTGCTTTTATGTTCTAAAGTAAAATTAATGATATTTAAGCTTCACAAGTAGTGACCGAAACAATTTTCAATGTGGACTGTGATGAGGTGTG
This sequence comes from Peucedramus taeniatus, assembly GCA_013400575.1. Lineage (NCBI taxonomy): Eukaryota > Metazoa > Chordata > Aves > Passeriformes > Fringillidae > Peucedramus > Peucedramus taeniatus. Next base: position 70,264 of record WBNO01020275.1, read on the forward strand.
CCCTGTTATTTAGCAATACACTAACAGACATTCCCAACATTTTCAATGTGTAGGTAATATTGTTAAAATAGATGTACAGCTATTAGCATCAAGTTTACTTCTTTCATTTCTGATACTACTGTACATGGAAAATTGTAGCTAGGGTAGGCCTAAAAAACCCAAACAAGGAGTAACTATCTTAACAAATAAGAAACATGGCAAAATGGAATGTAGTGCTATTATCTACTTAACAAGAGCCATGAATAATATCTCCTGACTGTAAAATGCTTCATCCAACAAATATCTTTACAAATTGTGCTTGTGGTTGTACCCACTTCTATATTCTGACCATGTTGGAATCATAAAAATACTAAATAGCTATTTTAAAAAATATTTCATTTACAATTTACTGTGTGAAGAATTACTTATTTAAACTTGAAATTATGCAGAAGAGTAAAAGAGAACATATTCATAGCAGTAGCAAGTTTATAGCTTACTGGCATTAAGAATGTTGACACATAAAAGCAGAAATGAAACTGGACAAATCTTATTCTATGAGAATTCTTCATTTTAATTTCAGAAGGATGAAAAGTAGAACTTTTGTTTTGAAGAATGTACATTAGGAACTTTATACTTTGAAAAATAAAGAACCTAATTATGTTTTCTGGCAAAAAAAACTGCTGAAAAATAGTCCATCTGACTGGCCAGTCTAATGCACACTAATTAGAAAATTTTATTCCTAAGAAATGGAAATTTGTTTAAGTTTTAAAATGAAATTATTTGCAAGTTAATTCTTTCCCCTGAGAGGCTCTTATGGTTCATTCCAACACTGTCAGAACTAATTTTACTTTCATTGGTTAGTGACTTTCATATAATGTTATAAAGTGTTTCTCTTTCAGACATTTGAGCAAAGATAAAATTCATTAACTCCAGTCTTAGGGTGTTCTTTACATTTGATAAATGACTTTTCTGATCAGTTACACTATTAATGATCCTTTCATTCAAGAATACTTTTAATACATTAGAAAGCTGTACTATCACAGATGACAATACTAGGAAAAAAAGAATTTACCTAAGTCATTGAAATTTTTAAAAACTTATACACAGGTTTTTATTGTTGTTGTTGTTTCCACACCTGCAGTCCCATCACAGTTAAAGTTTACATGCACCAAGTTAGTGACTGCTTTTCCAAGCACTGACTGAATTTGCAATTTACACTTGAAGAGAATATAACTAGAGGAACACTTGTTTATATATTCAATATCACTACTGCATGCACATGCTTTAAAAGGAGCACCATTAGCAAATTCTGATGTCCAGGAAAAAAAATTCTGTATGCTTGAACTTCCAGCATCTCAAAAAACAAGGTCTAACAATGCTACTTACCACATTATAAAAAATGGTGTTGATAACATATAACTTTTTGTAAATATAGTGTTCAGTATGTTTTTGGAAACACAATATCAACATCTATCTTCTTTATGGTTACAAACCACCACTTAGACATGCCTTTCATTAAATGAGACCACTGGAAACAAAGAAATTGGAAATTACTAATTTAATACCACAGTCAGCATCAGAGACTGTCTTGAATCAGCAACAATGTGTGCATTAACAAGAGGAAACTGGAGGGTGCTGGATTTAGGTTGGGTTGGGTTTCCAGGTTTTTGGTTTTTTGAGGTTGTTTTGT
>WBNO01020276.1:0-31263 GCA_013400575.1 Peucedramus taeniatus
ACCACTTCTATTATGTATGGTTCTTTCCACATGGCTGAGACAAGCAGGACTGATATAGAGAGATATCATCGTATCACCCAAAGGAAACAGCCACAAAGAGTTTAGCAAGAGGGCATGCTCTGCCACTTTTGGCTGGACTGGTAAGACTGACTGCTGTGGCCATCAAAACTTACCCTCTATCATTTTTCTCACTATAAGCTTTTAGCAGGAAGCAGGAAGGAAGGAAAGGAGAAGCCAGCAACCAACTAAACCAAACTTTGAAAGGCTAGAGACAGACCTGAAGGCATAGCTGTGCAGCACAATACAAAAACATTTGAGGAGGAGAGACAACTCCATTCCTCCCTATTCCTGGGACATGGACAGTAAACAACATTTGATACAATTACCTAAAGATATGTTTATATTAAATTAGTGGTTGAAGTCTATTATTAGCTATATTTGTCTTTATTTCACTAGTAATTGTAAATGAGAAAGCAAGGATTTGCATTTCTTACTCCTTGCTGAGTGCATGTGGCTAATCCTTGTCTCTGGCTCCTAGTATTCAAGCAGTCGCCACTAGGAATTTTAGCACTAGAACTTATATTTGTCAGCTAACTAATTATTTTCTCTCAATATTATTTTAAACAGATTTCAGCTATTTAGCAGCTAGTGCAATATAAGAGCATATCCAATAAAACCATTCCCTGTCATTTGCAGCATTTCTCTTCTGCCATGGTACAAAATGTGATTAATATGCTAAACTAGTGATATTTGGTAAATACAGCTTAAAAGTGTCTGTCAAGCACATCTCAAGATCCCTGCTACTACCCTGAAGGCAGCATTTCCCCAGCAGCATAAGGCTGCAGAATTTATTTGCTGGAGAACATTTTCTACAGATTGACCTCCCTATTCTGATGGAAAGGTTCAGACCTCAACTCTTCTCATATCTTTGCCTTTTCCCAAAGTGTGATTTCCTGAGCAGAGGGGAGTCAGAATATTCTTTATCTGTCTCTTGCAGTGTCAGGCAGGAAATGATAGATTTTATTGAAGATCTAAAATTTGCCATTCTCTTCCACTTATTTAGCTTCACTCTTTTAAACCGGGGACACGGGAAAAAAGTCTTGTCTTCATCTCCAATACACTCAATGATTCATCTCTTCTGTTTTCAGAGTCGTATTTGAAAGCCTTTTCACACTGAAGAGTGCTCAGCATGCTGCTTTATGCTTAAACAGTAGCTGACAGATCCTACACAAGAAAAGAGTCTCCTTTTCAATGCCTCATTTTCAATGAAGCTGAGGCTAGCATGGGGGCATATTCTTAGAAGACAACTCACCACTGACACCAGTTTCCAGCAGAATGATGCATTACAGAATGAGCAGGCATGAATAAGTTTAGAGCACTGCCATGCAAAAATCCCTTGGGTTTTAAAGGAAGCAAAGTGGTTTCTCAAAGAAACAGTGCCAACACTAAGAGAAATTCCTGCATTTACAGTGCACCCATTGGTAAGTGCAGCAACAGAAGCAACCTGACTTAATTTTACATTTTTAGTGCCTTAAATAAAAGAAAGAAGTATGCAGAATGTGAAAAATAAGTACTGAAAGCAAGGCCGAAAATTTAATAAAGTATCCAGGGACTAAAATTATGCAGGATGACAGTAGATATCAGAGGTAACAAGAACTTCTTGTGCAGGTACAGAAAAAGAAGTGATGCTGAGCAGGCCAGAGGGCAGATATGTAAGCACTCATTAAATCTTTAGTACTTTTAAAACACCATCATATTTATATTTTTCATTAATTTTAACCAAGGAGGCTATTTTTGAACTGGTTGATAACACAGTCAGCAACAAAGACACAAGAATTCAGTATAGAATAAGGCAGAAAGACACCAGTGAGAATCCTTAGGGAAATTAGATATTGCAAAGATGAAGTCTAGGATGCTTTGCGGACTGGGTTGCTGCTGTAAAACCAGAAGTTACATCTCATAATAGCGAGTTTGGTGAGGTTCTACAAAAACAAAACTGTACCAGTGTTAAACTGGCTTAAAGTTCAAACTTCAGTGTCTAAAATCTCATAATTTGCTTAACTGTGGCTTCCAGAGAGAATAACCTGAAGCAAATCCAGCAATCTCCTATTAGGTAAAAGCCTAACAAGAGCTAAGAGTTGAAAGTTCTCCTGAACCCAGAGCTTTCCTGAGCACAGGAGGCTGTGCTTGGCCCATCTCCATCTTTTGACAACAAAAACATGTCCTGAGGCTTCAATTTGCTTTACAGAATCAAATTACCATTTCTTGAAGATGACTCAGGTTCAGTCAGTCAAAAACTCTAGAGTTTTGAGCATGGCACTCAAAATTAGAGCAGGAAAATTGATATATTATTCTTAGTACCAATTCTTTCATTCTTTTCAGATTTTTCATGTCCACTGCTGAGATTGCCATTGAAAACTAGGAATCTGTACTGATGTCTTAACTTTAAAAGTCTTCTACCATAGTTCCGATCAGGAGCTCCCATCTGTTCTCTGTCTAAGTTCAAGTAATTTCAATTTTTCCTTCTAGTTCCACTGGACACCTCCATAGTGGTTCTAAACTCTCCTGAACTTGGATGAATTTTTTCAAATGTTTCTGCTGAGGTTTGCATATGGAGGCTCTATTGCCCTGACAGACCATGGGATTTTCTGCCATGTTGATGCTGTACACACCACTCTCCAAGCCTGAGCAGTAAACTGCCCTACTTGTGCTTTCTCAGCAAACATTTGCTTGCAAGCATTAACAAGCATTAGCAAGCAATTAATTATTTTTAAAATGTTTTCTTCCTTGTCTGCCATTTGTCTATCTACATCACAAGCATGATGACTGCAATAATGCATTTTAACAATCAGCAATCTCCCAAAGGAAAGCCACCAAAAAACTTGGGGATTTTGAAAATTTTATATCGGGGTGTAATGTTATGATATCTTAGGAGAAAAGCATTGGGTTTGTATCTGTAGCTTGTATTAGCAGTAAGTTTTGTGAGGGTGTATTTCATACCAATACATAGTTCAATTCACAAAAACATAGTTAAATTATTTTGTTGAGGGTTTTTTTGGTGCTTTTAAAATAAAAATAATGGAAATATAATATCAAAGCTCAACCCTCCAAAATTAACAATAAGCATTTTTCTTCCTGATTCTTCAGTTATTTCTACTTTCAAAAAAAGCACCAAATTAAACTTTGAAGGAAAATGTAACTTTTTAAACTTAATTTAATAAATTTTAAGGCATTATGCAATACAACAGTAATCACACTTATGTTCCCTGGTTTGATGCCAATATTTTCATCAAGGAAATAGATGTTTGCTGAAGACCTAATTTCTTTTTTAATGTAAATTGTCATCTGAGCATTCTAGCTGTAGATGGAGAGGTTACACTAAGTGGAAAACAAATTTATATTACATAATAAAAAAATGTACTTTCATAATAGAGTTTATTGACTGCTTCATTGTGTTAATATTCTCTGGAAGAAAAGAAGTGTTTGTAAACTAGACCCCAACTGTGCAATTATATTGCATAGTAGTTATGATCATTCACCCTATAAAACTAACTTGCATAGTCTTTTTTTTTCTTTCTTTCTTTTAATTTCATTTGAAACCCAAAACAGGATAACTTAGAAGAAAGAACCAGGTTAAATGTCAAAGCTATCTGCTTTACTTCCTGAAAATAAAAAGGGGGGAAATATCTAGGTTTTGGGCAAATTCTGCCAGCATAATTAAAATAGAACAAAATCCTTGTTTATGAGCAACATCTACTGAGAACTTTCTTCACTTTCTTTTTCTGGAATACACAGTAACTCATTTTGTGTCTTAACATTACCGCATTGAAGAAATTATGTACAAGATGAGTCAAATTTATTCACCTTTTCATAGAGAGTAAGGAATTTTTTTTTTTATAAAAACCAGTTACTGCTGTTTTGTCAGAAGCAGCATGGTGATGATTTAGGCAGTGTCTCTGTGCCAAGCAGCTCTCAGCCCCTCTTGTGCTCCTTAAAAGTATGATCTGTGCACCCAGAAACTGGGTGATGGTTTAGTGACAGCCACCAAGTCCCCAGGAGTTCTCAGCTTCCCACTTCTTAGAGCAGCCCAGGACTGTTGCTTAACAGCACCTGGTTATCTGCATCTTGCCTCTGAGAGCACCATATTTCAAAGTCTTCCTGTTTTCATCAGTCTTTATTCATGCATTTTGAAGTCTGCTTATTTAAATGTACAATGGCCACTTTTTGAGGTCCCTGGCCCTAATGTAAAGCATGACTGATGTAGGTGCTGGTGCAGCTTTCCTGAAGATGGCGTGACACCAGCTGAGATAGCTCAGTGTGGCAAGTCAGTCTCCAGAGAATATGGCATTGCCTGTGGTGTAATTATGGTGCACTTAAAAATATGTCAGAGGGAGCTGCAGACATATACTATTTTGAATCTTAAATGTGCTTATGAAACTTGCATACTGTGCAGTATGAATGGAAACTGGCTAGAAGCAAGCAGTGGATGTAGCTGGCTCTGTAAACTTGAACCATGTCAGATAACCAAATATGATGTTGATATATGCAGATATAACCAGGATGGATCAGCAGGAGCTAAATTTGTGTCAGAAAAGAAACTTGAGAAGAATCTTGTAAGTATACTGTAAAAGGAGGATTTGTCTAAAAACACTGCTGATGTTACAAAGAACAACTTCCAGGATATCCTGACATCCTCTCTGAATGCCATATATGAAAGGAAAAAAATACAAAAACTTAAGACACTGAACTTTTTTTTTTTTTTTTTNGAATGAATCCTTAAGACATGTCCCTTATTGGTATCAAGTTTTAAAGGTACAGCTGGAAGCACATCTTCCAACAGAGAGCAGGCATGGAAAGCTTCCTGGACTTTAGTACTTGTCAATCAAGTGTAGTATACCACTGTGCTACTAGTGACAGAATTTAGCTCTCTTTAGCTTGCATAACTTTATAATGGATGTCTTCCTCATCACCTCATTGATTAATAGGTTTCTTCAATTGATTCTGCTGAAATCACAAGTAACAGCTTATTCCTTAACACTTCATAAGCATGCAACAGCAGTTTACTTAATTACTAGGTTTGAAAGTGATTTTGAACACTAAGCAACTCCTGATAATTCGCATAAATACATATACTTCTGGTTTTGGTGAGCTTTCACTGTATCTCACATTTACAGTCCACATCACCATGCTGAATAATGAATTTAAAATTGATTAAGAAAACAACAGCAAAAAGAAGGTTTATTTTCAGCAAGCTTTCTGCCCCCAGTCATAACATGCTAAAACATTTGCAGGGGATTTGCAGTGGAGAGGATCTTTTTCATTAAAAGACAGAGTCATCTCTCTGGAGTGAACTGATCCCACAAGAAGTTTCAGTGGGAGCCAGCAGAGATGACCAGTGCTGCCTGCCTGGTTTGTCCCATTTGCAGGGCTGCCCTGCTCCCCAGGTAGCCAGTACAGACTGCTGAGATGCTTCAGTGTCCAGCTCCTTGTCTGAACTGCCTGTCTGACAGGAAGGGTGCCCACACCCCTGCACCCCCTCGACAGCCTTAGCTCACAGCTGTGTGAGAAATGCAGTTTTACAGATCTCTACATAATTCAGGATTGAAAATACACCAAAAAGCATACCTGGAGCAAGAGGTGTACAACAGGATCCAAGAAATGTTACAGGTGTCAAACATATGGAAAGGTTAAAGATAGCTGCCTGCTGCCAGGATGCAGAGGGAGGAAGGCCAGGCACCTCACTGAGCCATCATCACAATTGTTGTGTCCAAACTCAGGGATGCGGGGAATAATCTATCATAATGGAAGAAGATCTCACTGGGAGTGGAAGCAGATTTTCTGATGGTAGAATTGCCTTCTGAAAACAAGGTCACTCACTCCTCGCTTGTCATGAGGGTATGGACACAGCACTGGGGAAAGTATCTGACCAAGGCACATACTCTTAAATGTAGTCACAAAGGTAAAATTCAATGGATTTCACTATACAGATCCTACCTTTATTTTTGTCAAAAAACATCCAAAGAACTGATTTCTCACTTCAAGGTCAGACATGCATTTAGGCTCTAAGTGAATTCTTCTCTCCCTCAGCGGTTTGCAGTGTATTGCAACATTCATTTCCGCACAACATTACTGCTAAAAACCTTTTTACTCACTTGTTTTCTACTGTCTTGGGATTTTGCCAATTTAACACACTGCCTTCCAGGCTGCAAACAGTATCTCGATTCCATTTGCTGGGAGAACCCATTTTTCTCTAGTTTTGAGCTTTGCATAAACTTATACTTCCAGCTTAATTACTTCTAATATTTAATATTTTAACCTGTATGTTAAAAGCCAGAAATACTGTTGTATCAGCTTATTCAATTCTAAATGCCTTGCCCAGGATTTATTCTTGTCCTAAGTATACTTTCTATGTCACATTTCAATCAGGGACAAAGCCTGATTTAATGTCATAGCTTTCTCTTTATCCTCAGCTTAATCTTAACAAATTAGGAGGTTTTCCATTCCCTTTCTTGTTATTTTATTTTTAAACAGTCTCTATAAACTGTGCTCTATGGTAACTTAATATTGCAGGCATTTCAGAAGTGTTTATAAGGTGCAATAACTTGTCAAACCTTTAGAGCAATACAGACCATTTCAGAGAAAACAGAGCTTCCGGATTCCTTACTTGAATTTTTTCCCCACAAATGATTCTGAAACTTGATGCAGTTAATATTAAGAAACATGTATTAAAAAAAATGAAAGCAAAAATAAAAATTTAGGCCCTCAACTAAGCAAATTACCCACATTCTAGTTTACTAACACTTGGTTCAGCTCACATCTCAATGAGCTGAGACAATATTTATGGCATTGCTCATTAAAAACGCCAGAGAACTAATGTAAATTTAAAGATTGAATGCCCTGTGTTCATTTTGTCATAAGAAGTACTTTTACGAGGCACACAATCTCTCCTTTAGCAATTCACCAGCAGGGTTAGTCACACACAGAACATTATTCACTAATGGCTTCTATATCCAGATTATTTTATATCCCAAGCAGTTTCAAAACATTGTCATTCTCACAGTTCAGAAAATAAAAAAAGCATATGTGGGTGTAGAAAAGAGGAATCAGACTTCGAACAAAAGCAACGACATCCCACAACAAAACCATCCCCTGTTATTTCCACTATCTTTATCTCTTCCCCTTCTGAGAAAGGATCAGGATATTTAAAAGAGAGGCTGAAACAGCTGAATGAAGAAAAAAACCCTGCTTCAGCATGCATGCTTATGTGTGTGTTTTCAGTATTCAGTTGTGCCTAGAGAAAAGCAGCTTTAAAGGCTGAACAGGCACATGCACCCACAGGTATTAAAAACAGCAGTCTGCCAAATTTGAAGCAAATAAGCCCAACACTCAGTAGATTTGTGCTGTGTGTTGAACAATAACTGTGCTGCCATAAAACTTTCTGCCTTCCGCCTGAACTCCACAATGCTTCCTCCAAGAAGACTAACCTTACCACAGGCAACAAGAATTCCCACAGAAGAACCCACTTACAGCTACAAGAGTTTCAATTTACTACAGCAGCTGCAGCAAATTGATTTCTGAGCTGAGAGTGGCCTATTGGAGAATTTCCAAAAAGAGCACAATCAGCACAGATGAAACCCCAGAGAGAAACAAGCCCTCTTCAGGAAGGCTGGTTCATATACTGGGTTGTCTGTGAAGCTAAATACATGGATGGAAAAAATAATGCACACCAACTCAGAATCTGTGTGTTTTCATGAAAATGACATAGCTAGTCATGCTGCTATGAATTAACCGTTCTTCTCTTTCAGCCTAAAAATTGCCTGCCAACTGGTTACAATAATGCATTGAAAAGATAATTGTTTACAGGATTTTTGTTGCTGGGTTGCCTTAATAGAATGTAATATATCAGAGAAGAGAGTGTCCAGTATTTTTTCCACAACCAGATGACTTACAATAGGTCTGGTGAGGAAAAAGAACCCTTAACAATATGTAATTTGTAACTGAATATTCTGACTCTTGGATTCAGTGTCTCATGATCAGCATTTCGCCATATCAGGATCATTGCAACAGGTTTCCAATTGCAAAGATTCACAAAGTCAGCTTCCATGATTAGAAAATCCTGCCAAGTACCTCTGTCAGGAAGAGGGTTGCCTGTCAGGATGCACTGCCACCACTGACCAGACCGGCTGCTCCCAGGGAGAAGCTCTCTAAGAAACAGCTGCAAAAGGAAGAAATCAAGAGGGATAGAGCAATCTGGTTAAAAGCTGCTTACCTAAAGCACATGTTCATTCAAACTCCATCTCAGCTCAAACTTGAACTGCATCTGTTCTTCAGCCGAAATCTGCCTGGAATGTGTTTTTGTTTGGAGAGGAGGGGAGGGGGCAATGCTCCCATAAATCCCAAATCTTGCAAGTTAAGTCTCATACAGATTTAGATTCACAGAATTACAGATGAATATTCCATGAAGAAATTTATTTTTCTCTACCATTGTTCTGTTGTCTTCCTTTCAGACAATGGAATATAAGTGGGCACAGACCTATCAAACTTTACTTACAACTTTGAGTTTGTAGTGCCACCAGGTTGCTGAGAAATTAATTGAACCATAGCAGACATCATATTCCTACCAATGAATCCAGGTGTCTGAATAGGGGTGTAGCAGTGTCTTGAGTCCAAATCAATATCATGGGAAATAAGAGCTGGAACAGAGAAAGCATTTCAATATAAGCAGGATCTCACAGACACAAGAGTCTTTCCTGCATTTCTCCAGAATGCAAATAATCAGGTTTCCAAATAAACAGGTTATGGCCGTGCAGACCCCAGCAGAACTATTAATCCACAGAAATTAGTGTGCTTTTTTGTCTACAAAGTAAGACTAATTAGGAAAATAATAATAATGATAATAATAATAACAATAATATGTTGTTCCTTTAACAACAAAAGGAAGATAATTTTAAAGGCACTTTTCACGAAGGAAGCCATATAGGAGGAAGTGCTGTTGTTAAATCAGAAAGTGTAAATACTTAAAATACTAGGTGCTAAAAACTTCTAAAATTCATCTTGTGCAAAAAGAGATGATAGACTTTATCTTACACCCGTCACTTGTTACAGAAGGTAACTGCTACTCTAACTTTTCAAACCTAGACTCATATTCTAACCAGTAAAACCACATGAGAAAATAGTTGACAGAAGCATTGCATTTGTTGTGCTGGATACCTGTCTGATGGCTGACTAGATCCCCCATATATTTGTATTTCAGTGAATTACTCAACTTACAGGAGCATAACCACATAGAATAGAACATTGGAGTGTGTTCAGCAGTCTGATCTGCTTCAATATATCTCTGAACTAATCAGTGGGACCTGGGTTGGGAAGTCTGTGGCAGACCTTCCCAATCTTTCACTGATAGCAGTGATGCTGATGCACAGTGTCTACACAGGTTCTGATGTTATGATTATTCATTTACCATTCACACACAAAATATTGTAATTAAAGGGGTAACTTCTGCCCTACCCAGAGATATTTATAGTATATTGCAACTCACAACTCACTTTGCTTCTTTGTTTTTCAAATCCTGATGTGACCAGCTAATTTTACTCATGGCAAACTCAAAAATCTCTCTTTCCCTCTCCCTTTTTTTTTTTTTTTTTTTTTTTTTTTTTTTTTTTTTTTTTTTTTTATAGACCTTGCCTTCTGTAATAGGTGCATTAGAAGGAAAAAAAAATTAGGCTGGAAGATGAAAACATGTACCCTGCTAAAGCAACAAGCCCTGTGAGATCTTTTCATCGACCCGGTCTGTGCTTTACTGAAGGGGAGTGGTAGCTGTAATTTTACCAAATTGTGCCTGTTGAACTGCCAGAACCATGCAGGAGTGTTTTCAGCAACTTTACAGGCCAAAACCAAATAAAATGAGAACATAGTTGCATATTTCTGGACACTTAGGGATGAGAAGAATGAAGTGAAGGAAGAGAAAGGCTGAGAATTTCCTCAACAGAATCTTCCAATATATTCTAGTGACTTGGGAGAGTAGTTGTACTGAAAGCCAGTAAAAAAGTTCAATGAATTAAGTAGTTTAAAAGGCTAATCCTTTTTTAATGGAGAAAAAGTAATTTCTCTAAAATCACTTGTGAAATACAGTAATTGTCAGTGCAATTATAAGTGGGCACAATCTGCAGATCTCTCATTTACTTCTAGGTTGCTGCTGTGCAGTTTATAAGAGCAAATTCCTGAAGTTACTGCATGTTACAGCAAATGCCAGTTTTCCCAGCAAAAGGTAGTATTCTACCACAGTTATACCATTGTCCTACACCTTTTTAGATGTACTGGTAAGATATTGATGTATCAACTTGATGTGACATGCTAAGAAGTTTCACTGACCATATAGGAGTCTTTGCTGCTATTTTAGTTGATTACTATTGGAATAAAAATTTTTACATCAGGCTAAGATTTGTTTATGTTCTGATGCAAACTTGACTTCTTCCTTATCTTTAAGCACCTGTTTAAAGTCTTATTGAAGTTAAATTTCCTGCAGGACTGCAGGAAAGGGACCTTGGGGTCATTGTTAAGGGCAAGTTGAACATAAGTGAGCAGTGCCCTGGCAGCCAGGAGGGCCAGCTCTGTCCTGGGGGCCATCAGGCACAGCATCACCAGCCAGGCAGGAGAGGGGATTGTTCCACTCTGCTCTGCACTGGAGCAGACTCGCCTCAAGTGCTGGGGGCTGTTCTGGGTGCCACAAGATAAAAAGGATATTAAATTATTGGAGAGCATCTGAAGGAGGGCCATGAAGATGGTGAAGGGTCTGGAGGGGAAGCCATACTGAGGAGTGTCTGAGGTCACTTGGTCTGTTCAGCCTGGAGGAGACTGAGGGGAGACCTCATTGCAGTTTACAACATCCACACAGGGTGAAACAGAGGAACAGGCACCAATCCCTTCATTCTTTTGACTGGTGATAGGACTTGAAGAAACGAAATGAAGCTGAGTGAGGGGAGGTTTAGGTTGGATGCCAGGAAAAGGTTTTTCACACAGGGGTTGATTGAGCCCTGGAATAGTCTCCCCAGGGAATTAGTCACAGCACCAAGCCTGACAGAGTTCATGAAGCATTTGGACAATGCTCTCAGGCACATGGTGAAATTCTTGGGGTGTCCTGTGCAGGGCCAGGAGTGAGACTTGATGATCGATCCTGATGGGCCCCTTCCAATTCAGCATATTCTATGATTTTGTGAAAGTATGAAATTATATGTGTGAGTGGGCTCTCAGGGTAGGAAGAGACCAATGAATGTAGGTCACAGAGATTGCTTATGGGATCTAACTCAACCTAGTAGAGTTGCTTCATTCATGGAATCATATAAAGGTTAGAGTTGGAGAACACCCCTAAGATAATCAGTGCCAACTCTTAAACAAGCACCCCTGTAATGACCACTAAACCACGTGCATACAAACCATGTCCAAATGTTTCTTGAATGCTTCCACAGGTGGTGACTCCATCACTTCTCTGGGCAACCTGTTCCAGTGCATAATCACCGTTTCAGTGAAGAATTTTTTTATAATGTCCATTCCCAACCTCCACTGGCACAACTTGAGGCTGCTTCCTCTTGCTACCTGGGAAAAGAGACCCATATGTAGACCCATATGTCTACAACCTCTTTTCATGTAGCTGTAGACAGCAACAAGGTCCCCTTGAGCCTCCTTTTCTTATAGTGTTTTAAGCACTTTTGGAATATACTAAACATTCTGTTCTCTAACCACCAATACGGATGCTAGTCTATTATGAATGTTGTGTGATGATTTGTCTTCTTCAGTCTCTGTCACTAATGAATTAAAAGAACCTCAAACTACCCAAATCAACAAAAGCAAAAAGCTCACATGAGAGAAGAAGCAACACACAGCAATGTCTATCAACCAAAAATTTATTTATTTATTTTTCTACAAGATATGTAAAGTAATACTCTACCAAATGGTTAAAGGAGGGGTGTCTCATCTACTGTTTTTAGAGTTAGCTCATGGTACAAAGGATCCCGAGGCTCCACCACTCTCCCCTGATGAAAAGCCTTTGTCTCAGTCTGTTGGGCTGGTTGGTTCCCCTCAAAGTATTCAAGCGTTGCTTATTTTCTCATTACCAACAGCACAGCTCGCGTTTGCACAGTCAATGGGCTCTCCCCATGCGAGAACCCTCCGAAAGGCGCAACAGCAAGCCCTTTCCTTCACGGGCGGGCAGACCCTCCCGCAGGGCACGAAGGCACCTTCCCTTCCCTGCCGGCGCTCCGCAGGCTCCGCACCTTCTCGGGAGCGCGCTGGAGCCGCGGAGTCCCTCCGCCCGCCGCGCTCCGCCGCGAGGGGTCACCAAAGGAGCCCGCATCGCCACGGCGCCTGAGGAGCGCGAAAAATCACGGAACGTAGCCCTTCCCCCACATCCAAGAGAAACATGACATTATTTAAAAAAAAAAAAAAATTAGTTCCAAGCGGCATCTTCCCGCCTGACACGTTTTTCCTCTTTGCTGACTCTCCGCTAGGTGACAGCAGTGAAACCGGACTAAAACAGCCCGTAGTGAATTTACGGAGAAAGCGGCTATATCCTTTCAGCTAAGCCCTCACAGGGTAAAGCAGTTGAGAAACTCGCATTATTGGCGGTTTTCCTGGAAATTACAGAGCTCTTTGCTTTTAGGCTTCCAGCCTGCAGGCCTCAATAATTTACAAAAGTACGTCTCTGCATTATATGCAATGCACTTTAAGCAAATGTACTTGGGCTGGAAAAAAGTCAAGTATTGTTGGTTTAATGTGAGTAGTTACTTCATAATGTCAGCTATTAGTCTTGTAAAATACTCCCGAGTTCTTACTTTCTTAAACTGAACGGCCTGATCTTTCAGACAAGAACCCCCATCTGCACTGAAACTGCAGCAAGGCAGGAGACTGAGTTCCCTTGCATATTTACAACAATGTCCAATTTTGTAACAGGGATACTAATTTTATGCACGCGCATTTAAAGGCTGCTACTCTTTTGCTGTTGTCTGCACACCAGAGTAAAGCAATAAGCTTTTTTAGCTTGAATTTTTTTTTAGGTTGGATCTTCAAACTAGTTATAGTACAAGTTAGAGTAGGGTCCAAGAAGTTACAGCACACACAAGAATCAATCATGCACTAGATGAGAAGGAAGGAATGAAATACACTACTCTGAAAATGAATTCATCAGTTAAGGCACTGTAAACCTGCTGTAGGTAGGACACATTCTAGAATTCAGAGGGGATAGTAGAAACCTTCTATCTTAGTTCTATTCCTGATTAATCCAAAGCATTTTTTGGTGGGACAAAAAGCAGACCTGGTATAACCTCTGCTTTCCAGATTATGTGCATGTGTGAGATTCTCTTTCAAAAGGGAAATCCCTATCTCAATAGTATTCATAGCTCCTTAAATACCAAATACAGAGGTATAAAGGGTTTGTGGCACCCTTTATATCTTTAAAGAGCATCTTTTCAGAAAGAAAATAATTATTTGAAATTCTTGTCTCCCTGTTCACTCACTTTTTATTTTGTTATTTTATCTCATGTTTTGATTCTCCTGAATTATTCTAAGGTGTATTAACTTAATGGTCTGTGTGCTCTAAACATTTCATTTTGTTCCTTTAATTTGCAAAGATCCTTTTTCACAGCCTGGTTATATAACTTTAATATTTTTAAAGTGTATTAATTCCAGTTTATACTCTAGTACTCTACAGATTTTCTTGAAAAAAAATATTGTCACTCCATCTTTTGGGATGACAAAAATGCTATATGTTGAAAGAAGACGACCTAGTGATGGAAAAACTTTGTCCCAAGTTACAGAATTTTTTTGATAGAAACTATGTTCTCAGATCTATTTTCCGTTTTTCTTCTCTGAAAAAGTGTAAGAAAATATTTATGTGTTTAGCCTGGCTTTTATTATGTGCTGCATCATTGCAGCAATGCATTCAGTGACTAAGTAATTTGTTAATTTTTGTTTTATAATTCTTTGTGATACCTTGAATGATGCTTTATAATGCTTTTCTATATTCTAAAAATAGGTATCATAAAAAGACAAAGGAGGATGGTAGGTGTTTATCAGAACAAATAGTAAGCTGGTTCTCTATACACATAGTATGTTACTATGTGTAACATACCACACATACTCACCTAAATCACAAGACCAAAGAAGGCACTGAAAAGATATAATATAGTTTTCTTTTTAAATTATACCTGTAAGGAGACATTCAGCCATGCACAGAATATTTGTCTCTTTTCAGAGTCAATTCCTTGTGCTGTACAGGAATGTTTTGAAGAAGTGATGTCAAATAAATTGTGTTTGTGACCAAAACAAAACGGAATTCAAATAAAACCAGAGAAGGGAATAGTTTAATAAAAATATTTATTGAAAAAAAAGTTTCATCATAATTTGGCTATACTAAGTAAGTAAAATACTAAGTGTGATTACAGTAATTAGGATGCAAATGGCTAGTACCATGATCAGAATGATTCGGCAATATTTTGAATGTTTTTTTTCTCGCTCCTTCTTTTTTAACAAGGTATCATACCCAGGAGTATAAATATCCCCCAACCAGAACTGTAGATCATTAGGATTTTCCTAGAAGAAAAATCAGAAAATGAAATCAGTTTCTCTCTTTTACACACAAAGTCATTAGAACATACCCAGAAGTATTTTGGCTATCATCAGACACTGATTAATGAATTTAAGACATCACAGCACATATGCAAGACACTTTCACTTGAATGTAGGTTGTGCTACTTTCCAGATGCTGCAAATGTTCCACTGGGGAAAATTAAAACCACACTTTTCATCCAGGAACCAAAAGTAGGACACCAGCCATTGAAATGTGTTTAAAAACCCAGAACAAACCATGTTGTCTTCTCAAGAAGAGATGTCATGCTGTATAAACACAGTTCTGACTCCCTTTTCAAAAAATAGAACATCAAAAAAAACCCCAAAAAAACCAAACGGAACCAAACCAAAAATAAAAGTAATCCTAGAAGTGATCTGTGCCAACCCACAGGGAAGCAGGATCCTGTAGAGTGTGGATGAGGCTGAGAAAAACAAATGTGATTTGACAACAGAATTTTGCTATGAACAGTTATTAAAATGACTATATAATATTTAAGTGCCACATTTGTAGCTCTTCCCTATGTAAACAGGGAAGCTGAGTTGTACAGTGCTGTGGTTTAAGAGTTTCTCTAATCAGAGGTCATGTACTGTAAAATTTAAATTCCTGGAAACTCACCAGATATGTAGACTTGTTTCCTGATCAGACTCATGTTAGTATCATGTCTGTACCAGAAAATTCCTCCCTCCATATTTACTTCTGTAATCCCACCTAAAGATCCAAGAGGGCTGCACAGTGGTTTATGCATGCACCACACAGATCACAGCAATCCACTTCTTGAACTCAGCACAAAAGCCAATTACCTTTATGTGGCTGGCCAAGTTAGAGTGCAGTGACTGTCTGTCATAGTCTTGCACAGTCCAGGAAGGGGTCTTTTTCTTCTCCTCCCAGTCATCATCCACATGGATATCACTGTACAATGGGTTGCTCTTGATTGTGGATTTCAGGGTGATGGGAGTAATGTGTTTTCCCAGGGATTTGTCTATTATTTCTTGACTGACCCTGTTCAAGTCTAAGCCTGGCAGCTCAGTGACAGTTCTCTTTTCTCTCTGTAAGACACAAGTTAGATCAGAACCTGACTTTCATTTGCATTACCTACAATACAGACCCCCTTCCAGAAGTATCACTTGTAATGCAACAGAATAATTTTAAAACTACACATGCAACAATTTTTCTCCTTCTGGCAAAATTCTACAGCGAGGGAGCCTGACTGCTCACTCTGGACAGATTTCTTCCTTCTGGGGAAAGCAGGTGGATACAATCTGAACATTAAGTTCTTTTGCAAATGTGAACTGACATTATAATGCCTGCTGGAAGAAGGCCTCTGCTTTAGTGAAAGAGTGCTACGGAGAGCTGCAGTAGAACATTACAGTTCTGGTGAAAGCCATGGATGCAGAAGCAAAGATGTAAGGACAAAGCAGCAATATCACGGGGCAATGGTGTGTAAATGACAACATCAACTGGAAATGCATCTCTGATAGCAGGGGTTTGACACAGTTCTGTTCACACTCTTGAATGCTGGACCCATGTCAGGATGTCAAAGAGGCTCTTCATTCAACTGAGGACTGAAGACACTGTCAGAATGCACAGATAATTAAATATCTGAGCAGTCTCCCAATAACAAAAGCTGTTAAATAAGACCTTTTAGAACATGTGGGTGTCAAGGGAGGAAGAAGAATAACAGCCCTGGTGGGATCATATTTTTTGAGAAATCACAAGCTGCCTCTTAAAACAGCACTAAGGGCTTCTTTAGGGATCTGTAAAATAGTAGTTATGGTACTTTTCAATCTGTAATTGCCTGGAGGAATGCAATCAGACTCTCTAGTCCAAGCTATTCAAGATTTGTCCCAACTTTCTGTCCCCAAGACTTTCAATTAACCTGTCATTGATCTGTGATACCACAGTGTGTCAGCTGCCTAAGAGACCTGCTTTTTGCAGAGCCTTTGTCTTACACTAACACCTCTCCCATCTCTTAGGATTTTAGAACCAGTACAGAGCAAATTCATCCCTCCTCATAAGTATTTTTATCCTTAGGAACTTTATGTTGAGTCAAGGGGAGCCTTGGCCTGTCTCAGAGGTCCTGTGTCAGGTATGCTGGAAGGTGGCAATCCCCATCTCTCTCCTGCTCTCAGAAATCACAAAAGTGTGGGCAGCACCTGCTGCACATAAGGTAAAGTGCACATAATAAACAGCCAATGAAGAAGCTGGGTCCTGAGAAACTTTCTTCTGTGTAAGGATGACTTTACCTGAATTTTTAACTTTTACTGAGATCTCCAGATGTTAAAGTACTGCAGGCAGAATGCAAAAGGGCTAGGGGCATATCCTGCTTCTCCTTCCACCTTTCTGGTGGGAGCTCAGGGCATCTGACCTCCTGCACACTGGCTTTGGGAACTGCTTGGACACCTCATCAAGTCAGTGAAGGTCCCTAAGATGATAGCAAACTGTTGGCTTCTTCTGCTTTAGTAATTTTCGGCCCACTTTGTGGGCTGGTGAATCCATTATCAGTGGAAAGCAGCTACTGTGCTCCATCACCCACTTTATGACTGCAGTGTCTGTGTGCATGTATAAATTCATATACATTAGTCTGAGTCAGGCAGGTATGGCAGGAAGCATAAGGACTGATTTCCTTCAGAAAGTGAAGGTGGAGAAGAGAAAACAACAGTCTAAGAAACTCTAGGAGGAAGCATCATGCTGGCATTCCTATCACTAAATCCTGCAGAAGTGACTAAGCATGTTTCCCATCAAAAATTGCCATTAGTAGGTGGGTGGATCCTCAGCAACCTCCCATCCTTCTGTTAGTTCATAATTTCCATGTCATTCCTTAGCCTCCACACATCCCCTGATAATACAACTCTGCATTGCAGTTACAGCTGGCATTGAAGCCCTCTGGGCTGTACTGGCCAGATTTCAGCTGAGCTGGTGTTTTTAACTGCCTTTTATTTCTGACTGCATTTTATTTTATTTACTTGATTTCTTAGTTAAGATTTGTCATTGACCTTAATGACTCTTCCCTCAGGCTTGCTAAATAGTTGAACTTGGAGAACATTTTGTTGAGGAACGCGAACTGTCTCACCAGGGGTTGATTGGTCTCCCTAGGCTAAAATGTTGTGAAAAGAATGCGACTTGACAGTAATTTTTAAAGCTGTTTTCCATAAAATTCTCCAAAACTTGGAATAGATGGCATGATGCAAAAATTAGTTCACGAAAACAGTGCTTTGTGTCAAAACTTTTTTCCCCTACTGTCTGAAGCACCATTCTTTCCATGGGCATGAGGAGAGTGTGGTGACTTGGAGCAGATATAGAGAGGGAATAGATTGGGAGGGGCAACTGGGTTTTATCATGAGAACTGGACTGGAATTTGGGGTAGGATATAGTTTGCAGAAATTTTAAAGAACAGACATTGAAGCTACAAACTAATTGGGAGAATGTACTTGAGTACAGCAGATGCTTGATTGTAAAATTTCTGTGGTAGATATGTCCTACAGACTAGTTAGGGAAAAGTAGGGACAGAAGCTTACTTTTCACACGCAAACCCCAAAAGTTTTAAATCTAAGAAATCATACAAAGAAATATGAACAATATTGCATTAAACATATATGCATTTCTAGATGAAGAGAAACATAAGATTAGATAACAAAAATATGCTTGCTAGTATTAATTCTTGCAGAAGCTACTTTTTAATGTTTTTCTTTTAAGATTAAAAACACATCCCAACCTTTGTCACAGACTCTGACTCATGCAGTAAATGTTCAAAGAAAGAGGAAAGTATTGTAAATTTAGGTGTCAATATCCATTACAGAATTTCCACTATACACACTGAATATAAGATAGTGTGAATGAGGCTGGAAAAGAACAAATCAAAGGCAATTTATTTTATTATTCACTGAATGGAAGGAGCAAACAACGAATACTCAAAGAAGAAGTAGTTATGAAGAACACTGAAAATTGTAGATGAAATATGTTTCTGAAATACACATTTTACGAGATGAAAAGTGCTCAACTCTGCAAACACATAACTGTGTTTGATCTACATATAGCTCATGAACAAGAACACTGTTAAAACTGGTTAATAACTCATTTTTCACTGATAAAAGTATGTCCCTCTTTGACAGAACCAGAGAGCTTTCACATACAAGTACTAGTATTCTGTGAAAAGCCCAGAGATCTATAGAGAGTCGATGTTAGTTCCATTTCTGAGTCAACATGTGCCTTCTGCATGTTTTTTTTCTTGCTGATTATTTTATAATGCAAATTATGCATACCTTGCAATATATATAACTAAAATTATAACTTAGTCTTTATTACTAGGAAACATTTTTATCTCATTTTTATCTTGACTTCATCCTATTGTTGTTGATAGCACTGAAACAACCCAAGAACCTAACCATTATTTACTTAGCCTGTGATATGAGATATCACCCATCAAGCCCAGGACATCAACAGTTAAGGCTAGAGCTTGGTTTCAAGCCCATCTACCTGAAAGAAGAGAACCAAGAGACAGATAAACAGTTAAGGAAATATACTTCCTGGAACTCAAGCTTTTCTTTCCTTTCCACCCAGACAGAACCAGTTTCTCTGTTCCCATGGCCAGCCCCAGTTTCCACTTGATGTTGGCAATGATGTTCAGGGAAAGTAGGAAATGCTGTCAACAGGCAGTTACAACTAGAAGTTTTAACCAAGGCAGTCCTACAGAAACTTACAGCCACTAGATACTACAGGATTTGTTTTATAACAGCCTTCTCAAGCCTAATGAAAGCGACTAGAGGGGTGGTCGTTACATTTGATAGTAGTTAATATATAGCATGATATAGTATAATATAATACTATAACCCTCTGTTATGCAAAAACCTTGTAAGAGATTGTGGAGGACCCTCCCTGCACTTGTAAAGACATTTTTCTGATGTAGAGAACTATTTTGAAGGCAGACAAAAAGTCTGACAGAAAAAAACTTCTAGGGTGTAGCCAAGAATCCCTGTGGTAGGTTTATCAACTGTGTAAGTACTACTAGACATTTGGAAAATTAAAAGCTCTCCTATTATGAAGAATATTAGCACTTGAGAGCTTCATTCAACAAATCACATCTCATAAGAGATGCAATTTTAAAAGCCGTCGGGAAGGCAAGGATTAACCAAAGGGGCATAAGGAGATATGAAAGACAGTAGGGCAGACAGCTCACATCAAGGATGCTGAGAAGCCTGAGCAGGTCCAGATGTGGCTGCAAAGATGATCAGAGAGTTGAAGCACCTCTCCTATGAAGACAGTTTGAGTGAGCTGGGGTTGTTCAGCCTGTGGTAGAGACGGCTACAGGGAGACCATGTAGCATCCTTCTAGTACATACAGATGTCTGACAAGAAAGCTGAAGAGAGAATTTTTACAAAAATAAGACAAGGGAAATGGCGTTAAACTGAGAGAGAGCGGGCTTAGACTAGCTATAAGGATGACATTTTTCTTTGAGAGGATGGTGAGACTCTTGAGCAGGTTGCCCAGAGAAGTTGTGAATGCCCCATCCCTGACAGTGTTCAAAGGCAGGCTGTCTGGGACTTTGAAGACACCTGCTCAAGTGAAAGACATCTCTGCCTGTGGCAGGGGAGTTGGCACCAGATGACCTGTAAGGTCCCTTCCAACTCAAAACTTTCTATGATTCTAGGAATTAAACTTTTCTTAAGGAAGGAAATGAAGAAGATCTGAATTCCTTGTCAGAGACATTAAGGCAGCCTCAGGTACTGTAAAACTGGAAAGCCACCTGACATGGACAGGAAAGAGAGCAGTAGATGGTTACAAACACTTCAGCCAAAGTGACAGGGATATTTCAAGAAAAGTGAATATTCACATGGATTATTTTAATTGTGCATCATTGAGACTGCTTCTTGTAATGAACTGTTTCTTTCATTGGTAATGCAGCTCTGCAGGCTGCGAGTGCATTATATAAAAACCTTTGTACAGTCTCAGACCAAAGCTCCTGCAAACCTTGCAGCTGGCTCTTATTGTGGCAGGTTGCAGATGTCTAGGGAAGAATAAGGGAGTGGAAATATGTAATGCACATATGAGCCAGGGGACAAAGAAGTGACTCTAACCTGGCACCTAACTTACAGATTTTCAAAAACCCTCTTGTCCTGGTACATTGAGAAACAAGTAAAGACAGGACACAGGCGTTAACTCATGAGTAAGGCCAAAAAACTACCATGCCAAGAAGTAGCACGCTGCTAAGACTGAATGCGCTCTGCTGTCTTCCAAAAATAGGGGGGGAAAAGCGAAATATAAACAAGAAAGAGAAGTCTGAGAATTGCAGAAAACTACGAGGTTGACTACAGGGGAGACATACATGAGAAACAGATACGGAGGATTAATCATCTGGTGTGTGCTGGGCACTAAAATATATTGTGGGGCAGAGAGTCCAGCAGGACTGGAAATTGTCAGGGTGAGCAGAATGCGGTCAGCAGTGATAGATTTGCAAGAGAAAATCTTGCTTTTTATTCTGCTTTTCACAAGGAAGGGCCAAAATTCCTGGACTGTTTTATGGTTTGTTTTAGTCAAAGTAGACAATGAAAGTACATGCTAAGGGGAGAAGCTGTTCAGTTCGCCTGATACCAAAGAGGAAAATAGGGAGAAAGACCAGCAGTTTTCTGTCATTACATGAAGCTGTTTTTTATGATGGAAACAAATTTTAAAACTTAAAGGTGGAGAAAACACATAAGCACTTCAGTGCTTTTGAATTTAAGTGAGCTCATAATAAAAGTTTGGAAGAGACCACAAACATACTACTGAGCAGTCACTTTGCATAGGGAGACCTGAGGAGTATAAGTTTATTCAGAGAATATTAACTTCTAAAGAGGGAATTTAGGCTACTCTCAAGGTTTAATGACTTTAGGAATCTTTAGATCATGCACACATGTTCTGAAATTAATTCTCTCTCCTCCTCCCACCCCTCCCCTTTTTCCATTTCTGAATTAACTAACCCTTAATCCCATTATCTCTCTCATCTTAAAGTGAAATATGTTATTCCTGCACCATTAGTTCTCCACTGTGCCATCGTGTTTCTTCTAATGTCTGGATCTCATCAGTACTTTTCCCTTTATTTGATTGTCAGCAAAAGGGGAAAAAGAAGGCGAGCTCCTAAGGGAGAGAGAATGGCACAATGAATTTTATCTGTACAACTTGAATTCACTAATGACTACACTAAAAAGTATAGATTGTACCCTAGGTTTAAGGCTTATAAAATATACCACTTTGCAAACTCCATTTTTGGAGGCATAGTGAGTACAGACATTTCCTTTGCAACAGCCATCCCGGGCTGGGACACAGAGTTCCAGGAAAACCTTCTCACTGGTGGCAAAAAAGCAGAGCACAAGTCAAAAAGCACAGGGCTCCCTACACATTTTTAATCCTCCCGCAGCTCTGCAGCCCTGGCTCGGTGACAGTGCGTCCTGATTGACAACAATGGGGAGAAGGAACCCTGCTGCGGAGGAGGCTCTGTGTGTGGCTGCCTCCCTCCTGCATAAAAGAGGGGCTTAGATGGGGGGAGGGGGTGAGGCCAGCATTGCACCATACTCTATAGTTTGGGATCCTTCAGGCTCCTTCCCTTGGTTAGGGCTGTTTGCATGGGACACTACGGGCGACCGCGTGTTCCCCGCCCCAGCTCTCCTTGGGGAGCCGCCAGCAAAGATTATACAACACGAAGAGAGAGGCTGGAGGCAGTGGAGTAGGCAGAGGGAAGGGTGTCTGGGGTAGAGAAGAAACTAGGGAAAGTAAGGGGAGAGCATGGAAGCGGGTGTCAGGGGGGAGGACTTTTGCAGTTGGAGGAGGACTGGAATGGACTCTGGGAGGGAGCAAAAGGGTTTAGAGCTGATGGAGAGAAATGTCTGAAAAGGGAGAAGTGCAACAGGAAGTAGCTGTGGGAGACTTTCAGCATCATTCTCCTCCCTTCCCCCAAGTTCAAGCTTCTTTGGCTCTTACTCCTCATTCCCCTGGGGAATCAGACCCCCACACTAAGGATCCTGAGAATGTAGACCCTTCTCCATCACCCCCCTCACCCCAAACCACTTATGTATGTCTCTATCCCTTGACAAGAACCAGACCTTGGAGCTTTTGCTCCTGCTAGGGGTGGGGAAAGGCGAGGGGCTCCCCGGGCAGCAGGGAAGGAGCACTGTGGAGCAGCAAGTGGGGCCCAGAGGGGTGTGAGCTGATGCAGCTGTACTGCTGCTGATCCAGACATGAACTTCTCCTCCGCCAGCTCCAGGGCCTCTGCTAGGCAGTGCACATTTACATTTTTACCAAGAAACTGCTGCTACCTCTATATAATAACCTGGATTTATGCAGTCAGCGTGTTTCACACTTTCAACAGTTGTCTTTCAGTATACCAGGAAGACAAAAATTGAATGAGGAAAAAAATAAGGAAAAAAAATAAGGAAGTTATGGTGAGCTATGTAGATATATACATTTGTAGCAAGAATCTCTAATGTCCCTCTAATGTGCCTTTCCACCAAGTTTAAGGGATATGACTTCACTTTCAGTTTTAAATCGGGGGGTTTTCTTACTTCAGAGAACGTATTCCATGCACACCTTTAGTACAATTAAGTGGTATTTGACTTCAGTAGAGTTTCTGGAAGATGTAATTAAAATGTTACAAAGAACAGTAGAAATCCTAATACACTGAAATGAAGTCAGTGGACCCCCCTGAAGAGAGTAACTCTTCTCATGGAGCCTGATCCTCACTGATGTCCATGGGAAAATACACAGGAATATTAACGATGCCGATTAAGAGAAGCTGAAGGAAGCTGAAACTACAGCTCATCCGTCACTGTCATGTAATTTTTCTCCTGATCCTTAAAACAAGGTAGAAAAATCAGGAAAATGTCAGCCTCTTTTAGACCTTACCTGTAAATAGATCCTGTTGTGCCACTGCTGCACTCCAGGTATAGCTGCTTCTGGGAATTTTGCCCAGTTGACTGGTAGAAAGGCAGAGTTTTTCACTAAAGATTTAACCTCCAGTTGCAGGAATTTATCAGGATGGTTGTTGTTTGGCAAAACAGAGAGGTCCATGTTTCTGTGCTGTAGAATAATAATGAAAACAGCCCAGCCCCAGCTTCTGCTTCCTGGCTGTGCATGCTCTTTCTATTATTAATGATGTGAAGAAGGATACGACAGTTTCCTGAAACTGTATCTGACCCCTGTTTGGTATCAGGCTCACTTATATCATCTACCAATGATAAAAGATTGTTTAGAAGTGGCAGAGCAAACAGGACAAGTTTCTCTAAGTGCCTGGCTTAAGTTTTCAGGTTCAAGGTCTATTTTGATAGATACATATGTGCTCATTAAAACTAACTGAGTACCAGTGAGTAGATGCGTAAGACACTTAAATGCATACCAGCACTTCCTCAAGTTATCTGCCAAAAATGTCAAGCCTACAATACTTCAAAGTAACATTTTTTTCCCCCGAGAAAATTAGAAGCAGCTTCCCGTCAAAGCAAGTCTTCCTTTTCTGCAGCAGTACCAAGGGGCTCCATTGTGCTGTGTGGGTTGGTACCATTTACCACAACAGCTATGACATGCACTTTTTTTAGGGTCAGGGATTTCTTTCACAGTCAATTCTTCTTGACCTTGGGAAATATTAGATTGTTTCAAGTAATTGATAACAGAAGTTTTCAGGGAATTGATTCTGCTCCCATTCAAATGTGTGGAAAAATTCACTGTTACTGACTTGAATGGTATGGTCTCAGTTCCATCACTTTTATTATTTTACTTTGAGATTTGATATTTTCATCATCATTTTATGAGTCTTAAGTTCTTTTGACTTTCAGCTAATGAAAATCCCCTTCTCATTGCTGGCCTCTATGTATGACCAGCAAAAGTAGCCTCCCTATTCTTATTTTAACCTTTTCTTAAAAGATGCATGTTTTTCTAGGATATGTTTCACTTTGATGAAATTGCCACAGAGGATAAGCTTTTGAAAGGTCATTGCTTGAAATCCAGGAAAACCTTTTTTGAATCAAATTTGTGCTGAGAATTAGGGCATTAAAAAAATTTAGCTCTGTACTTAGCACAGAATCAAACCAATCTATTTACCACACAGAAAATAGCAGAAATATAGAAACTAAATAAAAAGAGGAAAGCATTTTTTAAATCCTAAAGTAAAAAAGAATAATGGTATATATATATACACATTAAACCTGTTATTTACTTAGAAAGCTCATGATGTTTCCTTGTATGTAATTATTGGATATTATTTTAAAGCATATCTGCTTAAAATTATTAATATGGCACCTTCTAAGTAGATGCTCAAATAATTATCTGTGAGCAGCCACAAAAGAGACAATAGTGACTGTGTTTCTGAGTGGATGTGCATGCTTTTGGGGAACCTGGAGCTACATTCACAACTATGTCTCCCCAGTCTAATGAAGCTTTGAAAGACTAATACACCTTTCCAGTGTACCCTAGGGATTACCATGAAGCTGCTGTTTCAGACTTACCATGACACGTAGTTCTCACTTTCTTCCCTGCGCAGGAATAACTAAGAGAGTAATAATTTATGTTCTAAAATGCATGGGTATATGCAACCATGACTTCTTAAACATAGACTTTCCAGCATCTCTAGAAACACAGGACTTTTCTGGGCTACTGTAGCATAAGATGCTGTGTGTGCCTGTGTGAGTTTACATACCGACACTATTCCATTGGACATAAGAACATAAAAGGTATCTTATTAAGTCAAACCTCTCCCAGTCCCAGGATCTATCACCTTGTTTGAAAACAAGAGCAAGATGCTGTTTAGGGAGACCGTGTACACCTTGCTACTTTCTGCAGTTCATTCTTTTACTCCCTCAGAAGCCACACAATTATTTTTTTTGTGCTGAAGTATCTCGTTCCATGGCCTTTTATTATCTATTTATAAATTGTCAATAAAGTTGTCTGCTTTTCATTTCTTCTGATAGTACTTCCTCCAGAAGCAAGATTCAGAACCTCATGACCATCTGCCTAAATTGCTTCCTTTTCTGTCTTTTAAATTAATTTCCATATTAACCATATCAAGGATGCCCTCTTTGCAGTACTGCTGGGTTTTAAGAACTCCCAATGCAGCTTATCCATCACCTTCAGGATTTTTTAATCTATAGTTATCTCAGTCTCTTTCTTTTCAGTCTGAATTACCAACCTTTTAAATCTCATCTTGTAAGCCACCTAGTCTATCTCCTTGCCAATTTATTTTCTATTTTCAATGTGTTACACTCCAGTTCCACTACATTGTTCATAAGAATACAGCAACCATAAAAGAACACAATGCTCATGTTGTGGTTACACCAGTTCCAAAAATGGGAAAAATTATGCCTTCCCTTCTGAAAACATCAATCAGTTTTTGGTGCTTTTTTCCCAGCTATTCTCATAGCAGTAGTAACTCTCACAGGGCTAGTAACTTCACTTCTGTGACTGCAAGTTGCAAATCAGTGTCTCATAGGAATGGTTCAGGCTATTTTCATAGCTATACTACTTGACATTTACCTGCATCAAAGTTTTTCAGTTAATGTCCTATCACTCAGTTTTGTGTTTCTTGCCAACTGAGGCAGGAGTTAACCAGAAGAGCTTTATGTCACCTGCATAGATGGAAAATTCAGTTTTCACTCTTCCTCGTGCCACAGATGAAAATGCCAAAAACCCTAACTCCTTGGGGAACCATACTGCTGACTTCTCTCCATCCTGAAAGATGACCATTTTGCTTCCAACCCTTTAATCACCTTTCAAGACACAAAGATTGCTCCTGTAGTCCTGTGTGAATACAGCTTCTTGAATATCCTGAAATACTAAACATTGTCAGAGATTTCTGTGTCCAGCAGATTCTCTTTGCTCTGTTCACAAGTGAAGCCATGCTGACTCTCACCCAAGAGCACATCCTTATCCAGGTGCTCAGGGATCTTACTTTTTCCATGGTTATTATGGCAAGGCTCCCTAATCTGCAGCTCATGGGGTTGCCTTTTCCACAGGAAGGAATTATACTGTAGTCTGCCAGTCTGGCAGACTGACTCTTTGCAATGACAGCTTGAGCACCATGACAAGTGGCTGACACCAATTTCCCAGTTGAGTTCTTCCAGTCTTCTCAGGTGACTGCAACCCTAGATAATGTTTGCACTGAACATACTTATTTGGTCTCATTTTCCTGTATATTTCCTTCACCTTGATCCAACTTCTCTGAAATCTCTGCTATAAGGAACCCTGCAGCATTTCATCTGGAAAAGCCAGATTCAAGTAATTCATTGAACTTCTCTTTCATTGCTTTGCCACTCTTGAGTGTCCATTTCACACTTGTGCTCTCAGATTGTCCCACCATCTCCCCTTTCAGCTTCCTGGTTTGGACGTATTTCAAGGTCCCTTTCTATTAGTTTGCACATCTTTTTTACAGACCTCTTTAAATGCTTTGTGAGTGCTTCTAATTTTATTTTTATAATTGTTCTGTTAGGTTTTAGGGCCTCCATTGGTCTCATGATACAAGCATGATAAAGGCAAGCTTTCTATTTTTAGTGTATTTTTTGAATATGCAAATAGCTGTGTTTCTGTCACTGAGGAAGATAATGAAAACAGAATGGAAAAAACCTGAAACAACCCAAAATGTAACCCACTTCCTCCCAAACAAAGCAGCAATTTCCCTTCAGAATAAATGACAATGCTATTAAAATTCAGGTATTTCTTTAAGAGAGTTATGAGAAGTGGTAGCTTTTGTAACTTTTGGTCAGTACTCTAGCTGGCCAGCACATATGTGGGAGGAGGAAGTAAACCTGCTGTGCACCAGCCTAGAACAATCCCTGTGTACCACTTAAATCCCACTTAATCCAACAAAATAGGGTCTAAGTGGTATTTAATTAGCAGAGAGGCCTACTCTAGCCCTTAGGAGCTAAGAGTGAATTTCACCTTTACATGCCAGCTGAACTTGATAGATTTGACACTCATTTGTTGAAATGTTACATATTCATCAGGCTGGAAGGAAAATATATTAATGCAGAGAAATTGTTCTTGAAAAAGAAAGTTAAAAAAGAAGAGTAAGCTCTGGACTGTCTACACCTGCATTAGGCTATGGCTTGCCTGAACACAGCTGGAAAGGGCTGCCTGCTGCCACCCAGCTCTATGGAAAACTCTGCAGGGCTGGCACATGCCTGCCCTCCCCACAGCATACTGCAGTTCAAGCCACAGCTGGGCACATTTTCAGAATGTTCTTATAATTTTCTGACCAAAGGGGTATTTCAGTCTGCACTGCTCCTCTGAATGATGACAGAATATACTGAGGCAGTAAAATGAACTTGCTTCCAAATTTAGAGGCATATTTGCTATTTAGACACAAAACTGGTTCAAAATGATTCGCACACATTTAACTAGTAGTTCTGTGCTACAGATGCTGAAGGACTCAGAACCAGACTTATCAGCACTATAACATCCTGATTTCACTCATCACATCTAAAAAAAATGCCATTTTAGACAACAACTTTCCATCCCTGTCTCCCAATGAAAAGTACTTCCTTTTTATGATCTTATGGACGTGATGGGAGGATGATTTCAGCAGCAGACACTGATTTGTTTTTCACAGATAGAGCAAGAGTTAAAACTTCTTAAAGTTTGCATCTTTTCTTTTGCTTGATTTTCAATTGTGATTCAAGTGAGTGCAGGAGTAGTACCAAGATTTGGTGCTAAGTATAAATAAAGTTTAAAATAATAATTGCTTCTTTTGCCTGCCAATTACAATAATTATATTAGACTTTCAAATGTGCTTCTGTGACTTTAAGGAATTATGCCCCAAAGCAACTGAATTTTCTGTGCATTGAAACTTTTTAATTACACAAAATATAACATTCCACAATATCAACATTATTTTTCTTTTTTTTTTTTTTCTTTCCAAAACCAGAAGATATTTTATTTAAAATCATACACTAGCACCTCAATAAAGTTGCAGTTTTCAAATGCAGAGCAGTAAGATGCCAAACAAAATATTTTGATAGTACAGCTATTTGATACACAAATGTTGATTTCAATGGTAGTTAAGACTGCATCTAAGTATTCTTCCTGGACAGAATCACCGTTCTGACTGGGGGGTCTCAGTTCATTGTCTGTGGATATGTGTGGTTATCCGTCTGTGGAAACTGTGTATCACATCTATACACCAGACTCCGCAGAGAAGGAAAAGCAATAGTCGCTTAAATAAAGCTGCATTCCCTTTTTGCTTCGAGTAGAAAATATGCCTTTCCGGCTTATTTCTCCAGCTGTCTTGCCTTCAGGTTTTGCTCTCCTACATATTTTAAGAACATACTTAAAGATTTGCATCACAAAATGCAGGCAGAAGACCTACTGCTGTCCACTCACCAGCAGTTACAGGACTCACCTGAGATAAATTTCTGCCTCTCCAAAGAATGTTACTTTGTTATTCTCAACTTCCCATATATCTCAAGGTTCACAGAGTGGCATGTCGGTCTGCAGCTGCAGAGTGGTGCCTAAGAGGCAGAAGGCACTTGTGCCATAGCTGTACCTGCTGTGATGCAGGGCTCGATGGATTAATCTATCAGACCCAGACACACAAAAAAAAAGAAAAATTCCAATAGCAAAAGGAGCTTTACTTTTTATTGAAAATGTAAAAACCATGTGAATCATGTACAGTATTTTCTCATAAGGAAAATCTTAGCTGTTTCATAATGTTTCACAAAACTGTAAAACATTTAATTTTTATAAAGACTTTTTCATTAGTCAAAGATAAAACTAAAGTAGTATTACAAAGCTATTTTCTAAATTATCAACAGAGAACTGAAAATGTTTAACAGAATAATCCATACAAGTGGCAGGAGAAAGGACTCTTCCATTTGTAAATCTGCAAAAGGACACACAAAGGTATAGAGGGGCATGGGAATTTTGTTTCAAAACTTTAAAAAATTAAGTGACATGTTAAAACACTACAGACGTGGATTCATAGGATGGTACAAGTTCTAGGACTGCATTTCTCTACACTACCTCAAACAGTGCAACAGTGATTCAGTGTAAATCTCTACAGTGTTTCATTGATTTAATACTTGTGTTCAAGTATGTGTCCATGAGAATGATCAAAATCTCTACTTAGCTATTTTAATTTCTTGCTTATAATATAAGTTACAGCAGAATATCCCCTTCAGTATGTTTCTAAATCAAATTAACTAATTTCACAATACATTCTGTAATAACCTGTTTAATAATGTTAGCTTGTTCACTTTGACATCTGTTGCAAAAAACACAAGATCATTCTGACTCCAAATGCCAAAAAATATAATAATTAAAAAGAACTTTTATTTCCATATACAACAAAACTATTCAGCTAAATTAAAATAAATTCAAGATAACATGACTTTTTTTTTTTGCAACAGATGACCTTACTGAAAATAAACATTTAAAATACTAGTTATTATTTTTTAAAAATTCTGATAAATGTATCCAAAAGTGTTCATATAAAAATTAATTATGAAAATGTCAGAAGATAAAACATGTTAGCCATTTAACCAAAACAATTAAGGATGTCTGGCAGGCAAAAATAAATTAATTTGATTAAATTATATGTCATCTGGTAATATTTGGTCTGAAAAAGCCTGTGTGGGTGTGTGTGTGTTTATAAATAATAAGATTGCAAAGAGCTGAGAGCCAGCCAGCCTGACAGAGGTCAGCTCTTTTGTTGCATTTTTTGCGCATAAAAGTCCCTGCACGTCTCACAGCATCGCTGATACCACCTCATGTCTTGACAGAGGTTCTTCTCTCTTATCACTCTGCAGTACACAGGCCACTGGTCTCCTAGGCACTTGAATGTCAAAGCAGCTGTGAAACAACAGCAAGCAAAATCAAATATACATTACTGTTGCCTTTACTAGTGAAGAATCACGTAGCAAAAGAGAGAAGGACATAAGAAGCGTATCTGGAGAAGAGAAAGGGTTATAGACATAGATATTTAACAAAAGAAGGAATTCCCCTCATCCTCCTGTTGCCAATATATTCAACATCAAAAATTTTTAAGGCCAGCTTTATTTAAAAATTGGATTAAGTTGCATCAAACGTAATTAGTTTAATGTCATCTTCTCATGAGTGAGTGGAGCTCATCTTTCTGCCTTGTTTCACTTATGAAAGCCTCTTTATGCAGCTTTTCATACAAGGACCGTGTTACTAAAGTTGGAACTTTTCACATTTAGTTATACATATCAAGTATAACTAAGTACTTGCATATGTAGTATGTAGTGCATACATGGCATTAAAATGGAAACTCAGTGAAAAATGGGGTACAAGAACAAGATATTGTCCAAAATCCATCACAAACACTGAAAAAAAGAAGTCAATCAGAAAATTTGACTTAATCTTCTAAGCGAACAGGAGAGAAATTTGTAAAAGATCTAGTGGCACAATCCCCATTAGTTTCACTAGCCCTGCCCTCAAATAAAAAAATCTCTACTGCATGATATGAACGGAACTGGAGGCCAAAATTATCAATATATTGAAGAGAAGCATTGCATTATGTATTTCAGAGATGTTAAGTTTTCTACTGGATTGGATTCTGACTCCATACATTATGTATTTCAGAGATGTTAAGGTTGCTACTGGATTGGATTCTGACTCCATGCTGGACGATATTGACTTGTAGATTATCAATATCAGTCCTACATAATCCATGCCGT
>WBNO01020277.1:0-122514 GCA_013400575.1 Peucedramus taeniatus
CGCTGGCAGCGGGCGGGTGACAGGGCCACGCCAGGCCCGGCCCCGCGCTCCTTCTGCCGGAGGCTCCCTCTTGTCTGACCCCGGCGCGCTGGTGTCAGTGGGGCTGGAAGAGAATAAAGAAATGACTTTGCCCTCTCTCTACCCGTGGTGGAAGCGAGGTGCGGAAGGAGAATAGCTCAGCCAAGGCCACACAGGAGCAGGGCAGGAATAGCAGCGGTCTGTCAGATTCTTTCAGTGGAATTACAGAATGCCCAAAGTTGGAGGAGACGCTCCATCATCTCCCTCCTGAAGTGAGCCTGCCAAAGGGATGGAGAGGGGACTTTTTACAGCAGTGTGTTGTGACAGGACAGTGGGAACGGCTTCAAACTGAAATGGAGCATGTTTAGGTTAGATATTAGTAAGAATAATATCACCCTGTCGACTGTGAGGGTGGTGAGGCCCTGGCAGAGAGGAGCTGTGGCCGCCCCGTCCCTGGCAGTGTCCAGGGCCAGCTTGGATGGGGTTTGGAGCAATCTGGGATAGTGGAAGGTGTCCCTCCCCATGGCAGGGGGTTGGAAAGAGATGATCTTGAAGGTCTCTTCCAACCCAAACCCTTCTGTGATTCTGTGGCTTCAGCTTCTGGCCTGCACCATGAGCTCTCAAGATGTGACCAGTGATAAACAGAAAGTGTGTGGTGTTCCCATTTCCTCTTCACAGGGACGTGGTGGCATCCCCAGGTGTCCTGTATTTGCTCTCCAAGTCACTCAAGAGCTGGTTGTTCTTCTGGTGGGTTATCACTGGGACTCACTTTGCCCAGCCTTCAGGAAAGGCTCTTCCTGTTTCTCTGGAAGATCCTATATCTGGGGTTTCTGTAAATGCATTGTGTGCATTTGAATTTATGAATCACTATGATGGCACACGAGTGTTATGACTCATGTCTTTTGGTTTGCATAGCTTTAAAAAATAGCAGGACTAAAATACTGTGTTCCTGTAGCTGGGTGCCAGGTTTTGTACCCTGCCTACACCATTCTAGGAGCCCCCTGATTTCTCAACATGATGACAGTGCCATTCTGTTCTTTGTGGGGTGTTGAGTGTGAGGTAATTTGAATATGGAAGGAAAACTGTGTATTTTGGCTGCTTTGGGTCGTGCAACAACTTTTTCCATTTTGCAATAACAATAAAGATGAAATTGCAAAGTAGGTGAGACTTTTGCCTGGAGATTTGGGCTAGAAATTATGTTTTTCCAACGTGGAATCCAATATTTCTGTCTCTCCTGCTTTCACTTCTCTTTCAGTGTAAAGGCAAGAGAGTTTTTGTTGATGTTCACTAATTTAATGTTCCCTACTTTTGGTTAGTTTGAAATTGCTGCCTTATATAAGAACATAAAAATGTGCTTGTTATGGGAGTAGCCCTTAGCTGTCTGCTGAGGGTGCAATTTGATTACCATATCTTCATTAGTGTTTTAAGTGAATTTCAGTACAGATATGGGAAATTGTGTAGCAGGATCTGTGCTGAAAATGTACACAACATGGGTTGAATTCTCCCTCACATAACTTAAAGCATAATTTACCAGGGGATACTTCTAAACTGGTTTTTAATCTGGCTGTGTCCAGTGTAGTTTCATTTGTAAACACCAGATCAAACCAGGTTATGACCCACTTCAGGCATATCTCTTATTAAATCAGGAGTATTGGCTGAGTGGATGGGATCATGTTAATTCATCTGGAGCCAGAGGGAAGTTCAAAGCTGAAGAAATTGACTGTTGGGGCTCATCTGATAACAGGCAAAGGACTTGCAAATGACATTTGTAATAGCTGATTTTCAGCAATTTCTGCAGAACAGAGTAGGGGACTTAAAATAGGAGTTAGGCTGTCAGCTATGAATAACCCTGTTATCAAGATAGCATTTAAAAAAGCAAATGTGTATGGAAGGTGCAAACTAAAGTAAAGAACTTTTGGATCTGCAATGGAACCTGGAAAATCATGTCTTAGAAAGACACTGTTGTACTTAATTTATTCCATATAAATCAAGTAGATTATTTTTAGCATACCCTCTGTAGAGGATGGAAAGAAAAAGCTCATTTTATTTCTTTGTTAATATCCTGCACATAATATCCACTGCAGGTAATATTTCTTAAATAATATAGAACAGTATTTATATGGTTAAAAAACTGGAAGACAGATCTCCTGTGTAAGTGTTCTTGGAAAAACAGGTATTTTCCAGGAAGGAAGCTGCAAGTGGTCTGTGTACACATGCACTCAAGGAATATTTAGAGGTGTATAGGGGCATGATGGGTGGAGAAAGATTGGCATTATAATATTTTTGGGGGTTCTGAGGCATCTATATCAAATTTCCTTAGGAGAAGAGGCTTGCAGAAAAACTTTATGAATGTTGTTTTACAAAAATGAAAAAATATTCAAAGCTATTATATGTGTGTAGGTGAATTATCTTTTAGAAGGTAGAAATGTACAAAAAGTTATCTGCACACACAGAGTAAACCCTTTATTCAGGGTTCTTCAATACTTGACTTTAGTATCTTTGTGACCAGAGTGGTGCCTCAGCTGAATTACAGGATCTTCAGAGGAAAAATTGTGGATTTTCATATAAAGGAGGAGTCCTGCAAAGAGCCCTGAGGTAATTGTGAAGCTGGAGGCCTGCCCTGAAGGGAATGTTACTGCACTTAATGACTCATTTCACCTATAATTAAATTACAAAAGCGTTCCAGACTTTTAGATATCAAGGTGGCATAAGGAGGGAATTTACACTTGGCATGAAGACGTGGCATTGTGGCTTTTGATGAAAAGGATTCTTGCAAAGGAAACTTCACGTTGTGTATCAGGAAAGACTTGGTTTAAGAGATGAGTGACTTGTAGGGAAGTTGTTTTTATGTGGTACCAACCAGTCATTTTTGAAGTTTAGCCAAGGAGGCTGAGCACAACACAGTTGCTTGAGTCAGTCTGTGGGTGAGGAGTTACTGAGTGATAAAGTTTCTGCCATGTCTATCAGGATTCAGTGTGTAACAAAGTATATTTAAAAACCTTTTATCTTCCTGGTTAGTGGCTGGGCCTGAGTGGATAGGGCATAATTTGTTTCTGAGGAAACAGACCTTGAACAGGCAATATTTGCTTTTCAACCCTTGGTTTTACTTTCAGAACTAACTCTAAGGCTGTTTTTTCTCTCCTTGTTCTTTGTGACAGTTTCAGACATATTGATACAGTAACCAATGTAATACCTGTTGAGATCTGGTTTTTTTTTTACTATTTTCATTTTTTTTAACCAAGTTTTATCAAAAACAGTGGTGGCATATTCAGTTGTTTCATCAAATACTCATATTAGCCAGAGCTACTCCCAGCTATGTTTTGGGTTGTTTTCACCCTTTCAGAACTGTTGCTGTTTATAATTCAAAAGCTTTCTATAAAATCCTGGTGGTTATGAGAATACTTTTCTTACTGGTCTTAGAAGTGCTGATGTTAGCACCTAATCACTGCTGCTGAAGTGATAAATACTATTTTTATTGATGATGGAAATTGGACTGTATTTAGAGTAATTTCGAATTAACTATGATGAAATGTTTGAGCTGGTGTAAGTATTGGGCCAGCTAAAATAGGAAGTCTTGGGTTTATAAATGAGGCCTCTGCCTTCAGAAGGTGTTGTTGGTTGGAGAAATAATCTTACCTCTTTACCCTTGAGTGCTGTTTTTATGGAAGAACCAGCAAATATTACAGAAGAAACTTGTGTAACCTTGAGTTTTAGTATCACTCATGCCCTGTCTTTTCTACTTGTGGAAACCAAATTCATCCTCTGTTTTTATGCCTTTTTTCCTCATTTTTATCTGCTCTGTTTCTGCAGTTGGGTTGAGTCCAGTGGCATCTCATGCTGGGTTTTTTGGGCTGGGTTTTTTGGTCAGTTCTGTGTGTGATGCCATGGTGTGACAGAGAGTTGAACAACTGTAAAAACCCCTTATTTTGCCATATAATTTTTGTAGGCAGATGAATTCTCTGATGTGTTTTGCTGTGCAGCTGATGGCTGGCTCGAGTGGTGGAACCTCTCAAATCAGCTGCAGGGCTCAGGCACTTTGGAGTGACAAGCCACAAACTCAGCTGCAAATAATGTCATTGAGAGCCAGCTCTTCACAGACCTGCAGCACATTCTTTGCAAGCAGTCTGATAATATCTAAACTTGGTTTTCCAACTCACCATATTAAAAGCAGTGTTCTCAACAATAAATATGTAAGCCCAAGAGGTGATGGAGTAATTGCCAACACTACTTTCGATTACAGTAAAGCTTCTAAACACTTTCAAAATGAGGTGTGAGCACCTGCTGAAGGAACAACCTGCTGTGGCACATTGTAAAGGGTTTTTTTCTTCTGTGGCCAGGAGCCTTTTGTGGCAGATGAATACATTGAACGCCTGGCATGGAGAACACCTGGGGGAGGTTCCAGAGGTGGAGAAGCTTTCGATCCCAAAAGGTAAAAAAACAAATTGCACGATGGTCAAAGTGGATGTATCTATGATTGTACTGTTTTATTCCATATATAATAACAAGCCTGTGTATAGTGGTGCTGTGTGTCCAAGGAGGTTTTCGTGTGGGAGAATTGCTAACATTTGTGTCCATGAGCCAAATATTCAGAACTAATTATTCAGTAATGAGTAGGGAAAGTCAATTTCTGATTGAGACCTTTTGAATGAGGGAGAATTGATAGTTTGTGCTTGTCAGACAGTTGCTGGATTCAAGAATAATATGAGGCTACTATGATAGTTTAGTCAGTTTTATCAGTTTTTTACTTTCGTTTCCTGAGCTGCCTTGTTTTAAGACACAGTAATTTGCAAATAAAAGGCACAAAAAGGTGGAACAAGAGAGGCAGCTCTGGGGATGAGATCTTGTGATAAACTAATCTGACTTACTAAAATGTCAGAAAATTAACCTGACACAGTTAAAGGACATTTCTTCTGGAGCATTCTGGCTCTTTGGAGGCGTCTGAGAAGAGAAAGGATATTGCTGAATTTCTAGCAAGATGCTGAACTCTTGACATTCAGTCTGAGGCCTGTATCCTATGCAGAGCTTTCCATGTGATTGAAGCAGGAAGAAGCCTGGAAATACACAACATTATTCCCTGGAGCTCTTTCTCTATGCTTGTGCCCAGTTATATACATTAGGGTAGTTCATGATTTGTGCAAACTCCTACTTAGTTTAACAGATTTTCTGCATTTCTCTGGTTTGCTTGTGTGAACTTCTGTGAGGCACTTCCATATTTTTCAGGACAAGCAGGCGAATCCTGCTACAGTAAATATTTTTCTTGTGGCATCTTCTAGTTAGTATTGGGCAGGGAGCCAAAATTAATATTGAAAAGAAACATCTTTTGGTGTCTATTTTTTTTATTTTCTGTTTTCTGCTTGAAAGAGTATTGGAGTCTGTATTTCTCATCTGTAAACCTGACCAGCAGCTGCCTCTTCTGCTTCTTTCCTTTCTCAATATATTGAGCAGTGCTGCTGAGTAAGTGCAGAGTTGACACAAGACCTGTTTAAAAACAAACCCCAGCCTGAATCCGTTTGTTAAAATTAATAGAGACTGCCTGAATTTCTCTAGGCTTTTGTTTGAAAGACTGCTTTGTGTCACTGTTGTTTAAATTTGATTTTCAGTATACTTCTGTAAACATAGATGTGTTCCTTGTGGTTTCCTGTGAAATCTGCTGCAGTGTGCTTGCTCTTGGGCTTCTGGCAAGCAGGGAGGGAAGGAGAGGAATCACCAACATCTGCCTCAGTCCAGTTTTCTTTAAGAGGTTGTGCCCTCGAGTAACTGACTGGGCTAAAAGCCTCTTCTGACATTAAACCTGGACAGCAAAGTTCTGAATTGTTTCAAATGTTTTCAATTCTTAGCATGAGTTTTATGGCTATGGAGGATCTGGGAGTAATCCATTCCTTGACCAGTGACTGGGATATTTAGGAAAGTAGGAGCTGAAAATATGACAGAAATAGGACAGAATGGACAAAAACAGGAACGAGAAAGGGAGAGATGTTGAGAATAGAATGAAAAGAACAGAGGGAATTCAAGAATACATTCAGATGTACTGTGATTGGGAGGAGTAAAATGCGAGTCTGAAAGAAAAGTTAATGATGGGAAAGGGCAGGAAAAAACATCTAAAATGGGTATAGGAAGAAGTGAAGTCAGTCAGAACAACATTATGAAATTATGACTGTATCAGTTACTTATTAATAATTATTGTAATGCTGATTTCCAACTTTACAGTAACATGTACAGTCGGGAATATTTTTCTGTTGTATCCCTTGCACTGAAGGGATGTAGTGGCCTAAGCTTTCTTTTTCCATATGAGACTTATTTAGGGGAAATGGGGATGTAGGATTTCTGTATCTGTGGCAGAGCCACATTTTTGAGTGATTGATATTTTGGTGTTCCTCTCTCCTTTGTAGAGTTTTTATGTTGTCATAGAGTGGTACACAACCAGAGTGATGTAGTTTAAAACAAAATTTTAGAATCAGAATTTTTCTAAAATAATTAATCAGCTGTTTTTTCCTAATATTATTTTCTAAAATATTTAAACTTAAATTTAAAATTTATTTGTTTATTTAAATCTACAATCTAGAAACATTTCCAAGTTGGACGTGGTTAGATCAGCCTTATATGCAAGTTGCTTTTTTTTTGAGGTGATTTAAACTCTTCAGAAGACAATGTTTTTCAAACTAAAGTCTGTTTTCCTGTATTTTATTCTAAATCAGATTATTGGAAGAATTTGTAAATCATATCCAAGAATTACAGGTAATGGATGAAAGGATTCAGAGGAAGGTGGAGAAACTAGAACAACAGTGCCAGAAGGAAGCAAAGGAATTTGCCAAGAAAGTACAAGAGCTGCAGAAAAGCAACCAGGTAAATCCAAGGGGCAGAGTCACTGGGAAGCTGTGCAAGTTTTCAAAGCATCCTGTGCTCCTTTAACTTTTCTTGGTACAGGGCATTGCTGTTTGAGATAAGAATAAAGAGGGTTTGATGACAATTTCTCCTCAAAGGAGGCTTATCTGCATGTTTCATTAAGGAGTGTTAGCAATGCTGAAAGTGGGGAGTCTTCACAATAATTTAAAGGAAGACACTAAACTTTATTTGGGTTGTGTGTAATTAATTAATTAGCAGTTCTGAGATGCAGTGCCTGCATTCACTGTGCTTGTTCCTGAAGGAAATCTTGTGTTTCCTGAGGTACATGAAATGGAAATCATGAGTTTGGTGTCTGTGTTCTCCAGGTTGCCTTCCAACATTTCCAAGAACTGGATGAGCACATCAGCTATGTAGCAACTAAGGTCTGTCACCTTGGCGACCAGCTGGAGGGGGTAAACACGCCACGGCAACGGGCTGTGGAGGCTCAGAAGCTGATGAAATACTTTAATGAGTTTCTGGATGGAGAGCTGAAGTCTGATGTTTTTACAAACTCTGAAAAGGTAAGAGCTGTCAGCGGGATGAAAGCAGTTCAAAGCAATAAGCGGGACTGCCCTAATTACAAGCTGCTACCATGACTTACCATGGTCAGACTTCAAACCACTGAGTGACTGACTTGTTAAAGTTTCATTGTTCTGAAATGTAAATTAACAACACTGGGCTGCAGATTGCTGATAAAGCATTTGTATTCAGTGATGCTTAATGTGGCAATGTTGGCATTTTTCATTTTATGAAATTATCGGAGATTTGGGAAACGCTGGGAGGGCAACTTTGGAGTGCAATACAATATCTGCCTCTTTCCTTTGAACCCCTTGCCTCAGATCCATCCTGTAAAGCAGAACGTTTCTGAATGCAACTTCTTTGTGCAACTTTGCTCTGTTGGGTCAGTCCACTGGCCTTGGATACCTTTTTGTCACAGCATGCCTTTGGGCTTTGTATAGTCCTGTGGTTATGTCTCCACCCTTGGAATTTAGAGGAACCAGGCAGGAAAACTTCAAAGAAATGTTCAAGCATTCTGTTTTTCTTGTGCTTCAAGAGTATGTTCATGAAGCAAATATAATCTGAGTGGTGTGACAAACAGAAATAAACCAAAGGAAAAGAATCCAGCTCTAAGCAAAAGGACACATTGGCTTTCCCAATGCAGTTTAAGTAAAGTTGTTGGTTTAGGTTTGTTGGGGTTTTTGGGATTTTTTTTGTGGTGCATCCTGAGGAATCTTCCTTCCCTCCTTAAATTCTGTGCAGTGGTATGGTTGTAGTCAGGAAAAAAATTGTAATGTGTGGAAACAGCAAACACTTGATTTGCACATTCAGCAAAAAAATATGTGCTTGAAATGCAGCTCATGGAAGACCTGAGAACAGGTTAATAGTCACCACCTCCCACTGAGCTGGAGGTGTCTCTCAGGGAAATGAAAAGCTAATCATTTTATATAGTTGTATTCCCAAGGAGTCACTTGCACAGTGCCTTTTGATTCATGGTCTGTGGATATATGGTAATTATGAGTTCGTAGCTTGCCCTAATTCAAGAGAGAGCAGAGAAAAATTTCCCTGATTTCCAAGGGAAACAAAGGTTTCAGCATAAGGGAAGTTCTTCTATGGACAGCCTTTCCCGGAGCTGTATAAATTTTTTCTTTTCTTTTTCCTAAGGAGTAATAAAACATGTGTTTTACAAATATTTAGTAGCAGCATGGTGAATAACAAAACGTAAATTAGAGAATGATACATTATCTGCTCAAGAGGCTCAAAGAATTCAACTTTCACTTTATTTGTAAATTAAAGTTTCATGATAAATCCTGCTGGAGAACCAGAAAAATTTGGTAGACAAATAGAGAGAACCCAGAAAATTGTAAACAAATGAATTTCTGTACACCCCAAAGAATAATAAGATACTCATCAAATCTGAAGAAAGACTAATGTGAAGGCCTTAAGTCTTGTGCCAGTCTGCAGGGGAAGGGTGTGGGAACACAAACAAGAATTTCTGGATACAAGTTATCTTACTGAGGCTAATTTCAGCCAGGCTGATTCTTGAACTTTTTGCCTCCTGATTTGAACAATAACTTGAAGAAGGGTTTGTAAAAGAGCCTGCCCAGACAGGAGCTGTTACATCTTAATGCATCTTTGTACTAAAAATACTTCTAAAGTATGAGATGGAAACAAATATTCTTAAATGTGAAACCTTAGTGCTTTGCAGTGTCTTCTGATCTTCAAACTGATGGGGGTTTTAGATAATGTTATAGAGGATGTTATGATTTTTTGTGCTCTGCTAGCCCTCACAAGTGTGGACTTTTCTTTGAGACATTGGGGGAACACTGAAAGGAGAGGCACAAAAAAGAACATAGTACAGTTATGTTCTAATTGATACTTTTCTCAGTTGTGTCTGTTCTTAAAATCTGTTGGATTCCTTTCTTTCCCTACACTCCATTTGTTGCTTCCCACTTTCTCCCAGCCATACTGAGCAATTTCTGACTTACCTCTGTGAAGGTTTTCCTTGCTGGCTTGTCCCTTTCTGTGCATTGTGTCTTCACCCTCTGAATCCTTATAATTTCCCTTGTGCTGCCAGCTAACCAATCTTTCTCCTGCACTGAAGATTCTTGAAGTGAGCAAATCACTCCAACACAATTAAACTATCAAAATGATCAGCAGCTCACTTGTTTATCATGCAATAACATAGTCCTACTTAATATGTTTACTATTATTCTCATGTCCATCTCTCTGTTTATGTTCTGTACTTAATTTCATTATGCCTTTTCACTTGTGCATGTTTTGTGGTAATACTCTCCCTTGCCATTATTTCTCCATGATTTTTCAGCTGTTTTTTCCCAGATACATTATAGCCCTTAAGTTGTATTTTACAAAATCGATATTTATTTTGGTTTTAATGGTTTACAGAAGCCTGATTCAATTAAAAATTAAAGATGGCTGGGTTTAAGCAGAAACCGTGGAGAATTGATTTGTCATGGCTTCTCTTGTGCATAGAAAAAGTCCTGAATTCAATAAAATCTAAGTTAGTTAACAGCTATTGTGTGAAGAGGAAACAAAGAAAATGTTGTGTTTGTGGGATTTCTTGGTTGTTTTTTTTTGTTTGTTTTGATTTTGTAGCTTTGGTGAATAACTGCTAATATATAGACAATTGTATAGATCCCAGTTGTTAGGTATAAATGTTGCTGCAAGCTAATAGAAATAACTGCTCTTTCATTGGATTTATTTGAGGAGTGTAGCAGCTTCTGCCTTAAGAGGCTATTGTAAGCTGACAGTTCAAAACATAAGCTGCTCTTAATAGTCAGAATGGATACACTTTGAGTGCCCCTATTTTTGCTGAACAGCCAGCCTGGTGTGATACCTGTGCTCTCCATTCTTACCTGTGTGTCTGCTTCTATTCTTGAAAAGTTTTAATCCAGCCTGCTCTAAGTGGTGGCAGAATAGGATTTCATTACTTCCTTCCCTCTCACTTCAGTTCCCTGGATCATCACTAAT
Source organism: Peucedramus taeniatus (assembly GCA_013400575.1). Taxonomy (NCBI): domain Eukaryota; kingdom Metazoa; phylum Chordata; class Aves; order Passeriformes; family Fringillidae; genus Peucedramus; species Peucedramus taeniatus. The sequence goes on from WBNO01020277.1 coordinate 10,390, forward strand.
TGGAAGAGGAAGATAAACTGCAAATTCTGCATGCTCTCCGTTGTGTCAGCTTATAAAGCTTTTAGTCATCAAACAATTCAGGTTGCAACAGACCTCTAAGACCCTCGAGCCCAGCCTTTCCCCCAGCACTGCCAAGGCCACCACTAAGCCATGTCCCCAAGTGCCACATCCACATGGCTTTAAAATCCCTCCAGGATGGGCACTCCACCACTGCCTTGGGCAGCTGTGCCAGTGACAACCCCTTCCATGAAGAATTTTTTCCTAATGTGAATCTAAACCTCCCATGGGACAACTTGAGGCTGTTTCCTCTTGTCCTGTCCCTTGTTCTCTGGGAGCAGAGCCCAGTCCCCCTGGCTGCCCCCTCCTGTCAGGGAGTTCTGGAGAGTGAGAAGGTCCCTCCTGAGCCTCCTTTTCTCCAGGCTGAGCCCCTCCAGCTCCCTCAGCTGCTCCTCATCAGATGTGCTCCAGCTTTGTCAGGTTTGGCCCAGTCAGCACTGCCTAAATCCACTCAAGTTCAGTTGCAACCAGCTGCCTTCCCCACACTTTAAAATTTGTGGTTTCCATCATTTTATTCAGCTTAACAAAATAGTCACTAAGCACTGCTTAGATGCACTTCCTGTGCTGACTGGTGGTGGAAGAATAATTGATAAAAGGTTCTGCTGCCCAGAACAGAGCTCAAATTTGGATGCTGTGTTACCTATTTGTTAACTTTTGTATTCATGCAGCTATTCTTACTTTGTAGCTGTGTAATTACCTGACTTCCATCTTGATTTTTGCTTTGGACCTCAGAGTTTATAATTTCTAATACATCTTATATTTCTCTTTCTTTGGGACAATGTTCTGTTTTGATCCCCTTTTTCCACTTTCTCCCCTCTCCATGCCAAGCATGGTCATGGCTTTTTTTTTTTTTTTTGTATGAGCTGTTTGTCCAGACAGCTCACACACCTCCACAGACATCCCCAATGGGAACGTGTAGTGTGACTTTTCATCATATTTTGACCTATATTACTTTATGCTAAAGAAAAATACCTTAAGCATCTTAAAAGTACATATGGGAACTTGAAGGGGTTGATCTCTTCCACGGGTATGTCAACTCAACCAGCTTTAGGGATAGGAACTTTGTGTATGAAAATTGGACAGTGCAGGGGGAGGAAAGGAACAGCCCAAAATCAGATCTTCTTTAATGACTCTGTCATGTTTTCCTCTCACCAGATTAAAGAGGCAGCTGATATTATTCAGAAACTGCATTTGATTGCACAGGAACTGCCTTTTGACAGGTAAAAATCTATCTGAACATCTTGTTAAGAAAGTAAATCTTTGCACAGCTATGATTTTTCTGATGCTTCCCTTGTCTCCCTTTTTGGTGCTGTGCTTAGTGATTCAGGGAGCTTTTGAGCTGGATTGTGTGCTTATTTCTCTCTCCTCTATTCTCAAATTTGTGTTCACGCACTCATGTTGTAGGATCATCTTTACATACACATCCTAAACTGCTTAACAGACTTTTAATGGGATAATTTTGCTTTGCTGACTTAATGCTAGATTTGAATTAGATGCTTGTAGGTTTTTAGGGATATAAAGCGGGGAACTTTTCTGTCGTCTTTGTGCTGCATGTTTTCATTTTTAAGCAGAGTGCCTGCTGTTCATGATCCAGGATGCCTGTGATTTCTCATGTGATGTGGATTTGAATTTAATCATGCTATTTTTTTGTTGTTGTTAACAGGTTTTCTGAAGTAAAATCAAAGATAGCAAGTAAGTTATCTATCCAGTTCAATCCATATTGCTGTATTTGAATTGTTAAAGATGATTAAAGAAGTAAGCAATACTGTCAGTATTACAGTTTTTGCCTGAATTACGTAGCTTGATGGGTTTTTGTTGTTATCCCCTTTTCTCTGCAGGTAAGTACCACGATTTAGAGTGCCAGTTAATTCAAGAGTTTACCAGTGCTCAGCGCAGAGGAGAAATCTGCAGAATGAGAGAAGTAGCAGCAGTTTTGCTTCACTTTAAGGTAAAAACTGAGGGGTTTAATTTAAATACGTGAGTAAAAGCGACCCACAGTACAATAAGTGCCTGTTTTGAGTGAAAGTATTTGTGTGGGCACAACCCTCATGTCAGATAATGTGTAACTTCAGGACTGAGGTGTTCACTCTGAAATCAAGTGCAGGGGAATAAAGGAGGCAGATGAGGGGGATTGGGGGCAGCATCAGTGGAGAACTTTCTAAGATAATCTCTTCTTGCATGGGTGTGACCTGACTTTCATGCTTGAGAAAGAATGTTGAAACTTGAGGTATAAATCCCTGTAGAGTGGTGGTAAGCGGAGTTATGTTAGATATGTAACAAAAATGGGTTTGGAAAAGTCCATGCTTTGAATGAATTCTGTTTGGTTTTTTTTTTTTTTTTAAGTAACTTTTTCACAAGCATTATATTTCCTTGATTTCATTTTGTACTGAAAGCATGAACAAACTGCTCTAACACGGAGTTTTTTTGCTCCTTCCACAGGGCTATTCCCACTGTGTTGATGTGTACATAAAACAGTGTCAAGAGGTAATGCAGTTTGTTTTACATAATTTCTTTATTTACATTAAATTATCAATTAATTTAGTCCTATAGGTTGTTGTAATTATATTCTAAAATGTGCTTCTCAATCCCTAGGGTGCATTCCTGAGGAATGATGTCTTTGAAGATGCAGCCATTCTCTGCCAGAGAGTGAATAAGCAAGTTGGAGAAATCTTTAGCAATCCAGAGACTGTGCTAGCCAAACTCATTCAAAATATCTTTGAAGTTAAACTTCAGGTATTTCAAATTTTAACATTTTGAAGATTGTTGAGGAACCTCTTACTAAAAAATATTTTATCTAGTAATAGCAATTAATGAGAATTTACAGTATTTGTGATCTTTGTATAAGGGTGTAGAATCAACTAATTGCTCTGTAACAATTAGGACAGATAATCAAGCCCATATCAAATAAATCTCCTTGTGCTCTGAATACAGGGTGACTGCAAATACTCAAACTCAATATGCAAAATTATTATGGAATTGCTGTGTTTGTTGGGTAATTCATGAGATGTCATACACGAGTTTGATTTCCTCTCTATGCCCCCTACCAAGAATATGTCAGGAAAAGAACTTCCACCTTTCATATCTTTAATTTGCTCATTCTTGGATTTGGGTGTCGTGTGTGAGTTTAGCATCAAATAAGTGAAAATCATTTTTGTTGTGGATACTGTCTTGCAGCTAATGCAATATTTATGAAAATCTAGAGTAATTGAAAATACTAAGTTTTTCATCCTGCAAATACACCCACTTAAGTTCTTAAAGCCAACAGCATGACTTTCCTTGCAAAAAGCAATTTCCCTGTAGATGTTGTTCTCATAGTGTATAGATTGAACTTGTGTTTCAGCCCCAATTTTGTGTGTCAGTTTTGAATTAGTATTTTATGATAAATAATACTTTTGTCCAAATATTCAATGATAAGAAGGCTCTTAGCTTGTATCTGCTTTGTGTATGTATTATGATAAGCAAATATGTAACCATCTCCTTTGCCTTGTCAACTGCAGAAATGCCCTGAGGCCTCTGGTGCTTTTAATTTTTAAAGTGAGGGGATTTTGTGTTAGTTGGTCAGACATATTTTCAAAGCCATCTGTCTTTTGTCTTTGCTACACACATAAGTGTTTTGTATTATTAAATAACTTTCTTCTATAAATGCATTTAACCCCCTCTGTGGATAATGCAGGAAGTGTAAATTAGAGATTTAAAACCAAAGGAGAGATGAATTTCCTTTAAGTAAGACCTACACTTTGCAGGAAATTCTGTATAATCTAGGAAGTAGTGAGTATGACCTGTGGCTGTCAGTTGATCTTCTAACAGATGTACCAAATATTGCAGAGTTATGTGAAGGACCAGCTGGAAGAACACAGGAAATCAGATGCAGAACAGTACCTTAAAAACCTCTATGATCTATATACAAGGTATTTATATATCAGTGATGAAATTATTGGATTGAAGCTATTGGAAAATAAACAGATTTATTGATAAGAAAAAGAAGCCAAAAATGTAAACTTTTCATAAAAGCTGAATTTTTTTTATGTCTATTAACCTTTACAATGATGGGTTTCCTAAGGAAAATTTAAATGGCCATTATTATTTTCAATGGGTATTATTGTGATCTTCAAGAGTAATTTTAAAACTGTGCAAAAGCCAGTCCTCCCCATCTCACTGGCAACTTGATTGCAGTGGTGCTGTGTGTAATTAAACATGAATTATGTGAAATTCTTTACTTAAATGCAAAACTGCTCCAAGTCTTAATCACCATCAGGGTTCTGTTGTGCTGTGTACTTTACAAACGTGTAATGCTGTAATTCATCCACATTCAACCTTTTCCTCCCCTTCCCTTCTTTGTTTCTTTTGCATAAAGAACCACTAATCTGTCAAGCAAATTGATGGAATTTAACTTGGGTACTGATAAGCAGACTTTCTTGTCTAAGCTTATCAAGGCCATTTTCATTTCCTACTTGGAGAATTACATTGAGGTGGAAATTGGTTATTTGAAAAGTAGGAGTGCTATGATTCTGCAGCGCTATTATGATTCCAAAAACCACCAGAAGAGGTCCATTGGCACTGGAGGGTAAGTTCCTTTTGGGAAGTTTCATAATTCTGAAGTGGAAGGGAGGTGGTGAGGGGAGAAAGGCTGTACTTGCCATGTCAGATGCACAGTGATGAACTGCCAAAGACCTACAGCTTTTTATAATTTGCTTTCACTTTATGTTCTGCTCAAAAGTGTGTTGCTCTCAGTACATGTGAAATGTACTCAGTGCATGGTATTTGTACATACTGGAAATGAAAAATACCAGTTAAACCTATGTTTCAACTTAGGATCCAGATCCACAAAAGGACTGAAGCAAAACTAAGGTACCTAAAGCATGTATATGTGTGTATCTAAAAGCATACATTTTTTTTCACCTGCCCAGGTCTTGTGGTCCCCTCCCAAGACCTAGGAAGGGGAAAAGACCATAGCAATGTCAGTGAGAAAGCTCTTAGTGAGCCCAGAAGATGCAATGGACTTAGAGAAAGGTAAAACAAGACTTCATTATCCTCAGGGTAGAACAACTAATGAAGGAGTAGTGAGAAGTGGGATAGGAAGTATTAAAACTTGTGTGAAGCAGAGGTGCTAAGGCTACTGCACCTTTCAAGGAGCTGCTGGGTTCAGTGTGTCAGGAATGAGGAATGATATGGAAAAAGCAGCAGTGAAGTAATTTACAAAAAAGCAAAGATGAAAATTTAATTTTCATGGGGAAAATTAAATTTATTGTAGTGCGTTACTGTATGGGTTGTTTTATGCATGGAAATGTGTCAAAGCATGCTTGACTAAATAAAGAACTGCTGAGATAATGGATGAGGATGAGAGGATTTGTGGGTGTGGATGAGATAGGAAGCTCTCATTAGTGTTTGGAAAGTGCAGTGTGGCAGAGTGGATGGAGGCTAAATTTGCCCACAGAGCAGAAGTGCTGTAGGATTCCAGTGAAATCACTCATCCCACAAGGGGAATAGCTGCTCCCATGTGTGAACGTGCCATTCCAGAACACAGTTGACCATGGAATCAGAGGTGGTAGTTTTGCATTTACTGCCAATTTTTGTTTTTAAAGCTTGCAAGACTTGTCTTAATGCTTGCACATCCTAAACGGTGTCTTGGGTCCTGTTTTTTGAGTTAACAACTAAAAGATCCTAAATTGTTGTTGAGTTTGAGTACCAAAATTTCCACCTGGTGAAATCTTCTTGGGGTCTGTCTTTGTTCCAGTATTCAAGACCTCAAAGAGAGACTAAGGCAACGAACAAACTTGCCCCTGGGGCCAAGCATTGACACACATGGGGAAACTTTCCTGTCACAAGAAGTGGTGGTTAACCTTTTGCAAGAAACCAAGCAAGCTTTTGAAAGATGTCACAGGGTAAGTTTGCTTCCTGTGATCTCCCTTAGTGATATCATTTTGTGTGTGAGATTAAATCTTGAGCTTAAATTTTTGGTTGAGGTGTGATAGGAAGAGGAAAGGACATTTCAAATTGTCTGTTGTGTTTTTCATGGAAATGGAGCCACAGTGGAGGCTGAGGGTTTGTTTTTCCACGTGGATCTAGTTGTAATTTGTGAGGATTAATGCTGGCTGTTTTTGGAAGAAGTGGGGATGGTTAAACCTACTGGCTGCATTGCTTTTCTTACTAAATTAGACCCAAAACTTGAGAAACCTTTAGTGTGGTTTTCTTTTCCTGCTTCAAAAATACACTGAATAGTTCAACAGTTGTTTTCCTGCCTCAAGTACAATTTCTTCTTACATTACTGAATGATCACCAATAAAATGCTGAGAGGAATAGTCTTAAACATTATTTACCTTGGTAACTCTCTACAGTTCTTTAAATGCTTCAGTCTAACATGAAAAAGGTATTTTACTTCTGATTAAATTGCTGGTTTTACTGTCTGTCAATCATATTTGTCTGGTACTTGGTGTAAATGAAAACCCTTGAAATTTAATTGCAGACTTAGATGTGATTTTTTTTTATTAGCTAAACACTGATTTTTAGGAAATTTTAATGCCTTTAACATTCTCAATGAGCATCAGATATTTAGATGTTTTAATATTTTATAAACTTAGTGGGTCCAAAGAGCAGGGTACAGACACAGGACAGTTACCTGCACATCCTTGGGATCACCACCTTGCTCAGGGTGAGAATCAGTGTAAGGCAAGCAGGTAGATCATTATTTTTCTCAATATCATAGTTGCTAGAAGCAGTTGTTAAATTCGTGATATAAACTGGTTTTTTCCACATGTGCACAACCTTTTGTTTCTGCTTTTCTGTTGGGATCAGATTTAATATAAATTATTTTAGAAGAATTGTGTCTGAGTGTAAACCCCAATGGATCTTGGCACATAAGGAGATTTCCAGAATTAGGGTTTTAGAATTTAGGGGTTTGTGGTCAAAGCACTGTCCAGAAGATAAGTTAGTCCCTGGTTAACTAATTGTGGTATTTATGTCACACAGCAGATGTGTGCAGGGTTCTGCCAGCTGTGACTGCTTTAGGAAAAATAAATTGATAATTTTGATGTAGCCATATATTGAAACATTTCAGTGTTTGGGAGTCTCTGCTGTTGGGTTTTTGAGTTTTTTTGGGGGAAATACATTAGAAATATTTGTGAGTGTTGTGTAAATTACATGCAGCTGCAGTAGTAATCTTTCTTCCTTGAAGCTTTATAAAAGTCTTCACCTAATTCCTTAGGAACCAAAGCTGTTTTTCCTAGGTACAAAAGCCCTGTCACGTTTTTCTTTAGAGAAGGGATTTACTGACAGGTTGCTGTCCAAAATCCCATGTTGCTTACAGCTCATCAAAGTCCAGATGCTGAGTGTAAATGTGGGCATTGCTGCACTTAATAAAAGTGTTCATGCTCCATTGACTCCAGCTGAACTGTGCTAAATGTAGCCCAGGTTCAGCTGCATTATTTTTGCTCCAGTGCTAAAAGAACACAAACTGGAGCTCCAGCTAACCCAGTGTCCTGCTTCTCACTGTGCCCAGTGTCAGGAGAGTGTTAAAAGAATAAAAATATAGAGTATGCAGAGAGTAATCTCTTACTATATCCATTTTCCCAGCATCCACTGGCATGCAGGTTAGGCAGTTCTTGAGACTGCATCTGGAAAACTCTTGTAATGACTATTAATTAATATCTGCTTTTATTATTGCTCTTATTATTATTATTATTAGAAACTGTTAATGCTTTTGCTTATTGTATCATCCTGTGGCAGCTTCAGTTTACTTGTAAATCCTGAAGGGTTTATTGATATTACAGACTGTTCCTGAATAATTCTCTGTATGGATGCTTCTCATTTTGAGTAAAATTCCAATTATTCTGGAATACTGGTTACATTTTAAGCTTATCCCATATGCAATATCCAATAAACTTTCAAATCTATGTAGAACTGACCTTTAGGATATTTTTTTTCTTTTTCTTTAAAGCTCTCTGATCCCTCTGACTTACCCAAGAATGCTTTCAGAATTTTTTCTATGCTTGTAGAGTTCTTATGTACTGAACACATCGATTATGCATTAGAAACAGGCCTTGCTGGTGAGTACAGTATTTCCTGAGCATTTCATCTCCTTGGCCTTTCTGTGCAGATGATCTTTGCTGTGCCTTATTGATTGGCCTTGTTCAGGGTGTGTTGGTTAAATTAAATCTGTTTTGTGTGTTTGTGGGTTGACATTTAATGGCTTCTAAAGTGTAACTTTCATTTGGGGAATTGATGCACAGATGGAAACGTGCTTCTGTCTTTAGATACATTTTTATCTCAGAAATTGGGACATCAGTATTCCCTACCTCTGTATTCTGTGTCATAACAGGAGAATATTTTTGTATTAAATCTTAATGTTTATAGGAATTCCGTGCTTGTTTGTATATTTGTGTGCTTAGAGTGACAGTAAATAAGACAACTGCTTGTTCAAAGAAGTTAAAATCTTGTCAGTGAGAACCTGTCTTCTAAGACAGCATCAAACTCACATTCTGAAGGAGTTTTTATATTGACTGCTCTGTTTTGCTTTCAGAAATCTTACCAGTTATGTGTTTCTTATGCTTGTTACCAATATAGCTACGAGAAGAATTCTATATATGGCACCGTGGTAAATTTTTGAAACTCTAAGCCTGTGATTTAAGCATTCATGGAAAAAATCTGCATATTTAAAAAGCCATCATGCTAATTATAAGAACTGCATATCGTTACAATTCTAATGAAACTTCCTTTGCTTTAGGCATTCCCTCTTCTGATTCAAAGAACGCAAATCTTTATTTCTTGGACGTTGTCCACCAGGCCAATACTATTTTCCATTTATTTGACAAGCAGTTCAATGATCATCTGATGCCATTGATCAGGTACCTTTGTTTAGATTAACATTTCCTCTGGTCTTTTTTTTTTTGGTGAAGAAAGCAATTTTTTTTTCATTTCTCATCTCTATTAAGAGGAGTTTATGCTTGGAGTAGTTCAACTTGATATTGTGGAAGATAAAACACTATTGTGGGAGGGGGAAGAAGAGAAGTTTAAGCAAATTGGTTCCTTTGGAAACAAATGGGAGAGGGTGAGCTCCAGGAGTACTGATAAGAAGGAAAGACATGTTGCTCCATGGAGATTTTGCTGCTGCATTCCAGATGGGACTCAAGGGGGTTTGTGGCTGTGCCCTTTTCCTGCTGGGGTGGGAAATCTTCACTAGATCCTGTTGGAAGCAGCAAAACCAGCAGACAAATTAGTTTTGGTATTTTAATACTGTCACACATCTTCTGTACTGTTGCAGTTCTTCTCCTAAATTATCTGAATGCCTTCAGAAGAAAAAGGATATCATAGAACAAATGGAAGTGAAGCTGGATATGGGCATTGATAGGCAAGTAGAGATTAAAACTTTCTCTTAATCTTTTAAACCACACTTTTGTGATATATGTTAACTGGCCTTTTAAGCATGAATTATTCCTCAAAATCGATTTTTTTAAACATATAAACATACATTATTGTGCATAGAAAATTGAGATTTTGGGTGGTTAGAGGGTCATGTTTTCCATGGCAGGTTTCTGACCCATAAATGCTTCTGGAAGGATGTTAAAGGATTTTGCTTATGTTGAAAGAGTGCAATAATTCACTGTTACCTTATTGTCTCAAACTGGTGTTTTTCTACTTTGGAAGAGGGAGAAATGATGATTGAAATAGGTTAAGCACTTGCAGGATTTCCATTAGGAGCAAGGTTTGACAAAAATAGGTTAAATGATTTGCTGGGATCTGTGCAGTGCTATGGATTAGACCGAGTCGTGGAAGTCTGGAGACCTGGAATAATTTTCATTCTGACATTGACTTGCTTTGAGGTTGTGACTCATTTAATCTTTTTTCTATTTCTCAGAATAAAAATGAGGGGATAGCTATAAAAATTGCAAATTAAACTCACAGCTGTTTTGCAGCAGAGGAAAATAATAAACTAACGAGCTTAATATTAGGAAATGGAGCTGTTGTGTGATGCCCTACTTCTGATTTGGTGTATTATTTTCTGCAAGTGCAAGGAGAAGGTGGAAATAGGGGATGTGAGGTGGCAATTGAGATTTTAGCTGCTCCTGCTGCAGGTGACCTTAGGGGTTTAAACACAAAGTTGGGAAGCACTGAGGCCATAAGCTTAGATCTAGGCAGATACAGGTCAGTCATCAGTATTGCCATGGTTTGTATCTGTGTTAAATAATTAGTTTCTTAAAGACTTAGGAGAACAAGTCTTGTACTTGTCAGAAGACAGTACATTTAAAAGTTTGTGGATGGGGAATTAAAAAAAATTGTGTTTCAACACATAAAGAGAGATTCGTAAATGTGATTGTGGGGCTGTTTCATGCTGCTTTGTGGTGCCACTGATGCTGTTGAGAATTTATTGTATTGCTTGAAGGAATGAGTTTAAAAAAATAAAGCAAATTTTCGAAACATTGATGGTTTCAGCTTTATCAAATCTGGAAAAGTCCAAGTGCAGCTTCTTGGAAACCATTCACAGCAATTATCTGTCTCAGTAAAAGTGATTTATTAGCCAAACAGAATCAGTTCAACTGGTTTTCTCTCAGTAGGTATTTTGTGTAAACAGCCTTCTGGGAGTATTTATTCCAAATGGAAATTGAAGAGAATGCAAGATATTATTTCTTTAAATTTCTGTTGATATGTGGCCTTGGAACAGAGTAAATCTGAAATACAAGCCTGAGCTCTATGCACAGGAGTAAAAGGAGTTTTTTCCCTCTCTGGATATATGTATTCTTCTCCACCCCACCCCAGCTTGAATCCTTCAAGGCCTGGAATATCCTTGACAGTTTTCTTTGGGAAGGTTGGGGGAATGAGGGGGGTGAAGGAAAGGGGAGGGGAAGAGAAGAGAGCCAGGGGGATGTTCCTGGCCAGGATGGTTACTGGGAGAGGTTTGCAGCCTCTGTCGCCTGCTTTGCTGTTTGACCTTTGCTTTGGACTCGAAGGAGAGCAGAGCCTTGACCTTAGAAAATGTTCTGAACAGATAAATCCTATAAAGGAAAAATAATTGGTGCTGTAAAACTCCATTAGATTTCTGGGAGCAAGTGAAATACCAAGCTGTGGCAAGAAGGAAGAAGTTTCTTCTTCCCCCTCACCCTTCCTTCATTTTCCAAGTGTTTTCTGAGGCTTGCTTCTGACTAATATGTAATGTGATCTAATTCTGCTAAACTCCTTGGAATGCTTCCTTCTGATTCTCTCTGAAGAATGCTATCCAATTTCTCTGAAGAGCTGGATTTGAATGGATTACCTCACAATTCATGTGTCCCCTTTAAAAGCAGCAGGCTGCATGCTCTGCTCCAAGACACTGAACTTGGAGGAAAGAGTTTTGAGGGGTTTTTTTTTGGCTGATGTTCCTTTTTCTAACTGCTTTCATAAAATCAAGCAGATCTTCTCTGTAGAAAAATGTTAGATGCTGGGTTTTTTCCCTCATTGCTTTATGCTGCTTAGTTTTGTCCAGAATTGTGCCAGTATATATAAACATAAAAGTCAAGGAAATTAAAAAGTTCCCTTCAAAACCCAATCTGTATTTGTAACTTTAAAGGACACTGAATTGTATGATTGGACAGATGAAGCACATCTTGGCTGCAGAGCAAAAGAAGACAGATTTCAAACCAGAAGATGAAAACAATGTTTTGATTCAATATACAAATGTAAGTAACCAAAGTCCCAGCTCATGAGTGTTATCAGGTACAAGATGCTCCTTACCAAACTCCCATTAGACAACATGAGTATTTACTTAATTTACTTCCATCTTGCACCAAGCACCTCCAAACTCTGTTGTGTACTATTTTCTCAAGCTGAAAAGGAACATAAGTAGTTTTTATCTAGTGTCAGACACAAATCAGTGGGTGCTGGAGGAACTGGCACATTCTTTCCTCTCCCAAGAGGCCCAAATTTGGAACAAGGCTTTTAGCTGATCATTAACTTTAGGCTATCAGTTTCAGAAAATCAATTATCAGGTACTCTCCAGTTGCTGGGTGCTTTTTCCTCTCAGAATGGCAGGAACATAGCAAAGCATCACAAGTACAGCATGAACATTTTGCTGCAGTGTTCTCTCTCCAGTGAGTGTGTCTGAATCCCAGCCTGGGGGCTCCTGGGGTGGCTCACATTAGGGAAAAAGGCAGGGAGGAGCAGGGAACAAACTCAGTGGGAGGAAGTGAGGGCATTCCCTGAATGCCTGCAGTCAGGTGGGAATGGGAGAAGTGCAGCAGTAGGATATAGAGTGTGGTACTCTGTGGGGAGGGCGAAAATCCCTGTATGGCTGTTGATTTGGATTTATGATTGTGACTCACAAGAAGTTTTTAATCACACACTCATTTGGTGGATCACTAAATTAAAAATCCAAATTAAAATGTTTTAGTCTGAACTGATATGAGCTATAACTTATTTGAATATTTTCTTGCATCTATCTTTCTACTTGCATTTTTGCATCTTTGTGTGGCAAATGAAATGTGGAAAATTATTAATTGGAGAATAAACTTCTACAACACATCATTGAGACTAATCAAAGTTAGTAACTGATGTTCAGCTTAGGATGTGCAAGAAAGTAGGTTACCTAATTCTTCCTAATTTCTTTTTACTTTTTAATCTAGGCTTGTGTTAAAGTGTGTGGGTATGTTAGAAAGCAGGTGGAAAAGATCAGGAATTCCATGGATGGCAAGAATGTGGACACGGTTTTGATGGAGCTCGGGGTTCGTTTCCATCGCCTCATCTATGAACACCTACAGCAATATTCCTACAGCTGCATGGGAGGGATGCTGGCCATTTGTGACGTGGCTGAGTACAGGAAGTGTGCCAAAGACTTCAAGGTGAGCCTGTCCATGAGGAGGGAGTGATGGTGGTAAACCCTCTCTTGGGAAGAAGAGTTTTGAAGATGTAAATGGATATTCTGTTATAAGACTTCAAGCAACTCTTAATTATTTCTGTTTTTTTCCTTTGTTTCTTCTTGCCCACAGATTGCGCTGGTCTTACAGCTCTTCGATACCCTGCATGCACTTTGCAACCTTCTGGTTGTAGCCCCAGATAATTTGAAGCAGGTTTGCTCAGGAGAACAACTTGCTAACCTGGACAAGAACATCCTTCACTCCTTTGTCCAGCTGCGTGTCGACTACAGGTCTGCTCGTCTGGCTCGCCACTTCAGCTGAGAGCATGGCAGGAAACCTTGCACCTTTGGGCAGCCTCAGTTGTTAGAAAGCACAGGGAATTATTTCTTACCAACCATGGGTGTAACTTTTGTGGACAGTGACTGTTCAGGATAAAGCAGCAGCCATATTTAAACCTGGCCATGTAGAAGGCGAGCAGGTAAAAATCTGGATGATGTTTCATGTTAGCTCAAGTTCTCCCAGTGAAGAATTTCACAAATCCACTTGCTACTGATTTTTTTTTTTAAATTGGAAACATGTTGGTGTAGGAGAGCAAATGGTGCATTGAAAGTATTTTAGTCCTCAGTATTGAATTATCAGATACCATTTGTTAGACTTGAACTACAGAGCATAGTGTAGGTAATGAATTACATAGAATAGACCAGTGTAAAAACATTCTTCATCAATTTTAATGACTTAGACTTCAGCACAGCTAATCATAATCAAATTATCTTTGATTGGTGTTTCTAAGTCATTTCTTTCATTTAAAACGTTATCCTGCTCAATGTAATTTCTTGCTCTAATTAATTAGCTTGGAATTTCTTTGAGATGTAGGAGTAAAACACTATCCCAGAAAGACATAATTTATTCATTGTGTAGCATTCTAAACAGAACTAAAGTGGTGAAAAGTTTTGGATTTTTTTTAATTTTATTTTTGGTTCTTTGGCTTTTTGTTTGTTTTTTTTTTTTTTTACCTAATAGTTGAGGGCCCACTGGAATGTACTGGCATTGTATGATCTGACATTATTGTTTCTGTTTGATACCAGCACACTGAATTTTATATATGCTCCTGAAGTTAATGCAGCTGCCTTGCCTAAGGCATCCTTATTACAAGTGAAGGTGCCCGTTGTTGGGTTACTGTAAAAGAACTTTTTCTCCTGTCTTATTTTGTATGTAAATAAATTCAAATTCTAACGAAGTGAAAGGATAAAATGTAGCCCAGTTTTTGCTATGTGGCAGGAATGGCTCCAGCAAAAACCTAGGGTGGCAAATTCTCATGCTGAAGAGAATTGATCCTCAGTGCCTGAGCAATATAAAATGTTGAAGTGTGTGAGAGCTGCTCTTCCACTGATCATAACTTTGATATTGGACAGAGGCTACTCTGTGTCTGTTGTGCTCCAGGGCTTATTCAGGAGTTCCTGATGTGGACCCACAGTGAACTGAAGCAGCAGTGGTGTTTGAAATATTTGGGGTGGCTTTTCCACAAGCAGCTGGAAATTGTTGTAAATAGACTTTTTTTTTCAGAGTGGGCTCTTGTGGAAACCAGGTTGGAACTGCAGTGGAGCAAATCCTTTCTAACATGTTCCTTCTACTGTGGGCTCAGCACATTATGGAAACTTCTTTGTCTCCCATCTCCAGAGCAGCTTTTCTATCCATTTACTTTATGGGTTGGTCAAAGAATTGTATTTCCCTCTTCTGTTAAAGAATTCCCAGGTGGGGCCAACATTGACAAGACTTGTTGGAACTTCTCTTGCTTAGCTGGGGTTCTCCTGCTTCATTTTGGATTTAGGGGAGCATTCTATCAGTAAACAAGGGAATGGATGCCAGCCTGGCTCACAGCATCCAGGGAGCCTGGCTGCTCTGCTGGGCTGCTCTGCTCTGTTCCTTGGCCATGGCAAAGCCACAGAGGGGTTTGGACACTGCAGGAGGCACCTGCTTGTACTGCTGCCATTTTTGTTCAAAAGCTCTGATGTGAATTCAGATGATACCTCTCTGTTACCTCTGTAACTGAAAGCCAACCATTTTAAGGCTGTGGTTTTATGAACCAATACAAAATCTTTCTACAAAAAAAAAAAAAGTGTCAATTTGCTAACACTTCAGAACAGTGAACATCATCCTGAGATTGCAGATCACAGAAGTGCTTCAGAATTTGTTGTATGACTGTTTGAATTTTTTTAAGGTTGTATGAAATGTATTTACCATATTCCTTGCTTTATTAGCTGTGTTTTCCATGCATATGCTCAGTGCAATATTTCCATTATGCCTGTTAACAGGAGGCAGCAAAAAGTAGGTGAACACTTAGATATGTAAACTCTTCCTCAATAAAAAGAATTCCTTCCAGATACTTTTTTTCATTTCATTTCCATGTTCCTCAAAAATATTTATACTCAATTGTATAAGCCCTTCTATTTAAAAAAAAAGAATAAAAGTAATTTTACTGACCAAATTTATCACTGGTGTGAGCTTTCTCCTTCCTTTAAAAAACCTCCCCATGCACACACTGAAAGTTTCTATTTCTGGAGAAGGCTGCATTGTCAGTAAGTTTATTTTATAATACAAGGTGGATTGGGATGGGGTGGAGGACCTATAATTTTCACACATTTTTAAGTTTAGAGCTCTTATAGCATATAATTTAGAAAAATATTTCCAGTGGCTTATGAATGCAATAAAATAGTATCTAAAATACAAATATGCCTTTTAATGTTCATATAATGAGTTAAAGTATTGCCTGTCTAATGTTCCCTCCTACAACATAGGCATTTATTTATCAGGCTGGCAGCCAAACCTGGGAGGGGGAGAGAGTGTGTGTGTGTAATTATGTTGTCTACAATTGGTGAAAATGGCTTTGCAGTAAACTGTTGTAGGCTGGAAAAGAAGCTGTGGGTTTTTTTCAAGTCCTGTAATTTATCAAGGTCACTTGCTATTTTGTTCTGTTTTCATGTGCACAGAGGGCAGGAAGGAATTCTGTAACAATCCTTCACATAATGCAAAAAAAAGGGGGAAACAGCAGTGCTGGGAAATATAAGATAGAGAAATAGAGGGTAAGAAGGGAAGAAGACATGAACTAAAAAAGGATATGGAGAAGGAGCAGGTTTAAGTGAAGAAGCAGATGAAGGAGGAGGTTAAAATAGGAATGATGGAAACCTCACACACACACACACACCAACCTGGGAGTCTAAGCAGGATTGGCACTGAATTTCCACAGCTGTGTCCCACCCTGAAATGAAATCAGCCTCCAGAGGAGAGGGGCTGGCTGAAATCCTTGGCTGTGGAGCTGTTCATTCATCTGGAGAGATGGAT
The DNA here is from genome assembly GCA_013400575.1 of Peucedramus taeniatus. NCBI lineage: Eukaryota > Metazoa > Chordata > Aves > Passeriformes > Fringillidae > Peucedramus > Peucedramus taeniatus. Next base: position 26,604 of record WBNO01020277.1, read on the forward strand.
TCAGCAGGAGGAGAATCCAAAGCCAGTGTGTGTCTGCTGTGAAGGACAGGTGGTGATGTGGGAGTCTGCAAGGAGTGGAAATGCATCAGCAAGGTGCAGCCTCTGTGGAGGGAAGGAGAATCAGCCAGAGCTGAGCTTGGGATTCTCTTTGAAGACCACAGTGAGCTGGAGGAAGGTGAGTGACTGCTGGATTTGAGGGTGGGATGGTGTTGGCAGAGGGAAATTCAGGCTATCCTGGTTTTGGTGAGAGGACTTGGGTTGGGTTTGGGGTTTGGTTTTATTTTCCTCTTCACAAAGTCATTTTCATTCATTGGTGGTGTTGATGGAGTGTTGCCTGAATTGACAGCTCTGTTTTTGTGGGAGATTTTGTGTCTTGGAAAGTGCCTTGGTGAGGGTGAGGCCCCTTGAGTCCCTTCCTGGGCTGGGTACACCTTGTCCTGTCCTTGAAAACACAAATTTCCAGGTTTCTCAATCCAGGATGTGCATGGCAGTAAACACTGTCAGTTCTGGATGTCATGACACACTCCAGAGCAGGAGGTGGCTCTTTGGATTAAGTTTTCATGGCAATAACTGTCTTAATTCAGATTAGCACTTGAGTTGAGCCACTCACAGTTTGAGGCTATGATTTTTTCTGTACAAAGGAAGCACATATCTAAACAATTGCTTGTCTAACTTTAAATGCAGGTAGCAGCCCTTACCCTTTGCCCTTCTTGTCCCAGGAGCAGCAGGGAGGACAAGCCAGCCACCAGCTCTCTTCTAGAGGACAGCAGAAAGGTAGGAGCATCTTTCTTGTCCTCATGTTCTGCAGGATTTTGGCTTCTGGGCATTATTTCCTCCCCACCACCTCCTCTGTGGTAGCTGTAAATGGAGACAGATTTCTCTTTTCCTTCTGCATCAAGGCTGGCATGTTGTAGGCTTTTATTTTTTTTTTTCTTTCCTGGTGTTTCTACACCTGTTTTAAGGAGGGGAGGGAGGCAGATCTGCCTAGTTCCATTCAGTGCTTTGCTTGTCTTTTTTCCCCTCCATTCTAATTTCTTTTGGTGGTAGGAGATTTCTCTACCACATCTTCTGCTTATCTTGCAGGGGGGAAGCAGCTGTGTTTGCCTGTCGTCTTTTCTCTTGTGTGGGGCACAGCCCTGTGTCAATACAGCCCTCAGTGTGTGTGGAAACCTTGGTTTCTACTTTTATTCTATTAGCTTTATGTCCCTGTGCCCTGTTTTCCTTTCAGATCTCAGGACTGCACTCTCCCTTCCCCTCTGTTCCACTTTGCCAGAGAGGGAAAAATCTTTAACTTTGCAGTGTGGCTTCTTGGAGACCTTTGCCTGTTACCTGGTGCTTCTTCATCCACGTGGAGCCTGGTGGGAGAAGTGTAGCTCCCTTCCCCTTTATTCCTCTACCTTCCCCAAATTCTCTCATCTCTGCAGGTCTCTTGTTTCCATCTCCTCTCCCCTGACCTGTATATTATATTGAAACTTCATGTAAGGGGTCAAATGTGGGGAGAAAACACAGATATGTCAGCTTTAACCTTTAGTGGATGTGCCAGGAAAGGAACATGAAATGCAAAATCGAGCCATTTCTGGAGAGTATCAGCTTAAATCAAAATTGTTTGTTTTCATACTTCATTGAAGTTTTCTTAGTAATTTATTTGTAACTTACAGGATATCAGGATATTCATCCTGATATGGGATGAAACTAAACCTGAAGCTTGCTTGTAGCAGTCCCAAATCCTGCTCATCTGCCCTGCTGTTTTTCCTCTGTGGAGTGAGGAGACCTTGGACTTGGAGCTGAGGCTGGACCACAGCAGAGCCCAGGCTGTGGCAATTCCCACCCTTGCCATGCTTTGCCTATCCTCATCCCTGCTGGGAGGGGCCAGCCCAAATATTGTCTGCCTGCCCTGCCCAGCCATCCCTTCAGTGAAAAACCTTCTCCTAATATTCAGTCTCCCTGTGGGGTCAGAGTTGTTCCACCTCATTGATGTAATTTTAGAGCATGTGTGACCATCTCAGGAGAGCCCCAGCTGTCAGTGCTGCCTTGTTCTGCTGATCTTCCAACATTCTTTGAAAGTTGATATTTTAAAATTTCTCTTTTTGAAGTCTTAAACCTCCTCTCACTCGCTGAAACCCAAAATCATCTGCAGGGCTGCAGAGTCCAGAGGTAGAAGGGAGAAGTGCTGGTTTGGGATCCCAGCATTGCAGTGGCTCCTCATGCTGTGCTTTGTTGTTCTCAGACCTGGATTTAGCAAGGACAGAGCAGAGAACAGACTAAGAGGTGTTGGCCCTTTTCATTTGTCCCCTTTGTGTGCACAGTGGGGCTCTGTAAGTTTTGGGGCTGTTCCTCCTCCCTAAAGGAGGCTGTTTGCAGCACTCTTCCCTTGAAATGGATTCACCTGGACCTCAGCAGATCTGTCCTCAGGGCTGCCCTGGCCCCTCCCAGCCCCATCCCAAGGGTTTATCCTGGCACAGAGGTGCCCTGGCAGTGTCTTGGATGTGCAGCTGCTTTTCCATGGTGGCCATCCCTCTGCTGGGGACAGGAGCTGTTGTTCTGTAGAGGTTCAACCTCATCAAGAGCCCCTCTTTGCTTCAAAAGAAAGAGACTGTGGAGAGAGGATGTGTCCAGAACCAATTCCAAGCTCCAGGTGTCAGGATAAACAGTTCAGGGTTGCAGACAGTCATTGTGAACCCTCCACTGATATTTAACTGATGTTTGGGCATTATGGAGAAGCCAGTGAAGACGAGCTTGCATTTGAAACATTTTTATTACATCCATTTTACTGTAAACAATTCATTAAAATGACTTGCTAAGTCTTAGGCAAGTGGGTTTTTGAAGGTTGCTCATTTTACTTATCCACCCAAAGTCAATTTGAGTATGAATATATAACATTTTACTCATAATAGCAAACAACTTCAGAGAAGAGACATTTATTCTGGAGGCAGAGATTCAAACTAGACAGCAATGATGCATTACAAATATATAATTATTTGCACTAATATTTGAGCAGGTGGAATGGATTAGTACATGGTCAACATTGCACTGCTGATAACATGTATTTTTCTATATTAATATGTACTGTGCAACATGTATTAAAATTGTCAATAATTCATTTTAACAGAGATAGCAATATTTATATTGCTGTGTTCTACAGACAGCAGAGTGAATTGTTAAAATGTGTAAAGCTGGGCTAGTTTTAACTTAACTTTGTTTCCCAGCATGTGTGCTTTTAATTTCTCATTAAGATTAAAAAAACACCTTTCAACCTAGAAAGATTCTTGCTCTTCCATGGAATTTCTTTTCCAAATCCTCTCCTTCTCCCTCCAGCCTGTTAGGGAAAAGCTTGAAATAAGATCTCCAAGACCCAGCCCAGCCCCTTGTAGAAGGTGGATTTTTCTGAATTATATGAAGCTCAGGTGTTTTTTCTAGTTTTTCTTGGTTTTTTCTGTTTTTTTTTTTTTCTATTTTTATGACCAGTTTTGTCTTCTGCTATGTTGCTTGTTGTTTTCCCTTCTTAATGCATTTTTGGAAGCCTCTGAGGGTAAAGTTAGTCTGTTTGACCAGTGAATTCATCTCCTTTTATAAAGAAGGATCAAGAGGAGACATTCTGGGATAAGCAGGAAATGCTGCACGATGATGAGCCACAAAGTTTTAGAGGAATATCTTAAACTGTCAGAGGACAGGGTTAGGTTAAATATTAGGAAGAAATTCACCCCTGGAAGGGTGGTGAGACACTGGCAGAGGCTGCCCAGAGGAGCTGTGGCTGCCCCATCCCTGGCAGTGTTCCAGGCCAGCTTGGATGGGCCTTGGAGCAACCTGGGACAGTGGAAGGTGTCCCTGCCATGGCAGGGGTGAAATGAGATGATATTTAAAGTCCCTTCCAACTGAAATAATTCTGTAATCTTGGATCATGTTGTCTGCCAGTGTTTCTTGACAATTGTTTTGTTCTGACATGCAGATCTGGGGTTGTATCTGGGGGGGAAAAAATGGATTTTGCTGCTTTTTTCCTCCTGGGGAAATCTGTCTGCAGGGAGGCAACTAAATTGCAAGCAGCAGCAGTTCAAAGCAGCCAGAATCCCTGCATCCATCTGAAGACTTTAAAAGAATGTTCCTGACCAGCCAGACACAAGTTCAACTGGGCTAGTGAATCTCTCCATTTGTGTACCCTTTTTTTTGTATGTGTGGGGTTTGTTTTGGTTTTTTTTAATATATATGCTGATATATATCAATCTCAGAAGTGGCTAAGGGGATGGATTGCTCCTTCCTCTTGTCTAGGCAACTCCTTTATTCTGAAATAGCATCTTAACATTTGAAAAGCTTCTTTAAATGTGGAAAGACATCTTTCTTCAGTGTCAGAGCATCTGCCATGAATGTCTGTGTGAACTGAGCCCCCAGTCGAGACTAAAGAGAAGAAAAGTCTTGCTTGGCTGTTGAGAGTCAACTTGCTGCTTTTTAATTTACTTTTTTCTTCCTGCAACAGTGAAAGCCTTAAACAGTAATTTTGAGGCAGAGCTTGAAGTCCAGGTCTTCTGAAGGAGACCAGAAATAGCTGGCTTATGTTTGCTCAACATATAGGGCACAGTGCCAAATTCACTGCTGGTGTGAGCAGCTGTAATTTTGCCAGCTTCAATGGAAATATGAATTTTTAAAAGTCCATAAGCACGTTAGACACATACCTTTGTCTTCCCACAATTAGTTTTGTTGCCTGCATAGCATGAGGCTTTCTGTAGTACATAATCCAATGCCTAAATATAGTAATTCCAATGCACTTGAGATCAATTAGATTTGTACTTTTAAACTCAGTTTTGTCTGTAAAGATAATGTTATGTTGCTGAAGGGATTTGGTATTTAAAGAGTCTGAACAAGTCTAAGTGGCTCTTGGGCATTATAATTTTTATTTAGCTGCTTTTAGCCCAATCACTAATCAAATTAAAACCTACCATGACTGGTGTATAACCAGAGCAGACAGTAGAGTGTCTTTAGCTAATAGCACTTAATTTTTTTATGAGAGGAGTGCTAAGGTGGTGCTTTCGTTAGCAAGAAATGACTCCTCTTTTCTGCAAATTGAAAAATGGGTTAAAGTGACTTTGGGGAAACAAAAGCACATAAGTTCAAGGTTGTAGTAGTCCCTGCAATGATGGGCAAAGATCTCTTTGAAGCCTTTACACTGTGAAGGAGCTTTGCTTTAAAGGAAATGCCTTTATTTAGTCTTTACAAACAACAATCCTGTAAAAATAGAACTGGTTAAGTGAAGGGAGGAGGGGGAGGGCAAGAAAGAGCTGTCAGCTTCCCTCTAGGACATTATTCCAGAAGGGACCCTCGGATCAGGCCACTGGAGGGACAGTTCCTTGTGCAGCAGTGGTGTGATCAAAGGTGGGGTTTGTTTCTGTCGAGAAAGCCGGAGCCGTTCTTTGTACAACGTGTAATTCTCTCCATGTTGGTGTTTTCCATTCAGACCCACCATGTGAGGTGAGGAACAGGAAGGTGGGCAGTTTTCTGCTTTGTTTCATGGAAAAATGACACATTTAGCAACTTGAGGGGCCAAGCTGAAAAAGAGAAGGTGGGAAATAATGATTCAGTGGTAGCACTGAGTGTTCAGTCATGTGGCAAAGGCAGAAATCAACAGTAATGTCAGCTAAAGAAGAGAGTTCATCCTGGGGTTTCATTTCCAGGACTCAGTAAGGTCCTAATCAGGCTCAGGAAATGTCTGCTCTTAGAAATTTCTAAGAGTCTGTCAACTTGATTAAAAAAAAAAAAATGGCATGAGTGTCAATTGTGCTGTCACACACACTCTTACACTTGTCTCCAGCTTTGAGTTGGAGTGTACTTGCTTTTAATTGTCAGTGCCACAAAATTGCTTCATGCCAAAAAAGACAAGGAATAGCTCTCCTCCTTGAGCATTCCCTGTACAAAATAGAGCCAGAAAGATGTGCTGAGAAAGCTATGGGAGAGTGACATAACATTTTACAAGTTTTTGTTTTAATTCAGTGGTAGTTATTTTTTGGATGTTGAACTATGTGGATTCCAAGGGGAAATGGAAGGGAGCCAGTTCTGTGATGGAACAAGATTGCAGAAGACAACACAGCTACTCTCCACTGCCACACAAGACAAAACTGGAGCCAAAAGAAGAAAAAGTGGAGCAGCTCCCCAGACATGGTAACATCGTGGGGGACTAATCACCAAATCCCCATTCTGTGAGTTTAAATGGGCTCTGTGCTCGTTGTGCAGGCTCTCTGCATCATGGACTAAGAGAGAAGGGATCTGTTTCAAAGTCTGATTCATCCTGGCATGGAACTAAAGTAGGACAGATGATTTGCTTCCTAGAGGAGTCTCAGCTGCTTCATCACTTCTGAAGGGATGCAAGCCACTTGTTTAAACCAGCTAAAATGAGATGCATAATGAGTAAGATAACCTCACCTACTTGTAGAGGCCAAGAAAGCCATGGCTACTTGTTAATTTGACCCCTGAAAACTGCCTGTAATGAATTCAGCTTGTGTGGCTCATTGGATTTCATCTTCCCTGTTAACAAGAAGAACCTTGAGAGGACTTTGCTTCCCTGCTAAGACTGGAGAGCAGAGAATTTGATAGCAGGCAAATGCCTCCTTTCTGTGTGCAGGAATTGTCTTTAGGAAAACTGCACAGCCCCTCTGGCTGCCGTGGCACTGCTCAGGGGTTTATCTCCCATGGCAGTGCTGTGGGAAGGAGGATGTTAGGGGGATGCAGGCATGAAAACTGCTTCCTGAATTCTTTGATCTCGGTCTCTTTGGTGATCATAAAGCCAAGGGATGAGCCTCTTCTGGAGGAGCCATTCTGTTGTGACTGATGAAGAAAACAAGCAAATGGAGGAGTAAGTGGAAAGAGGTTAAACTGGACAAAAGGCTTGGACTGAAATCTGAAAAACACTTCCTTTATTTCTCCTCGCTTTACTCTAAACAAGTCTTTGATTTCTTTAATCTGACACTGGCTAACTTCAAACAAAATGAGTTTTCTTCTAGCTTGGTTCCCTTCTGCTTGGCATCTCTCTCCTTGCACACCTGCTGGTCCTTGGCAGAGCAGAAGAGGCCCCTGTGCCCGTGCTCCCCCCGGGTCCCAGCTCTGCCTGCCTGAGTGGCAGCTGCTGTCTGACCGTTCGCTGGGCGCTCTCTGACGCCGCTCCCTCAGCTGTGCTGCAACTCAGACAATCTACAGATGCCATCCATCTGTTCCATCCCTGGCTTCTGGGAGGAACAGCCTTTCTCCTGTTCTCCTTGCACGTCTCTATCCTGATTCTTTTTCCACGGTGAACTTCCCTTCATAGGTGGAGTTTTGCAAGGCTGGGTCTGAGCGGCTTCTCAGGATTTTTGGTATTTCAGAGCTGCTTGGGCAGAGTGTTGGGGTGCACCTCATGTCTGCCTGCTTTCCTGCAGGGCTCTGCTTATGACCTGCCCTCATATGTCCTCACTGCTTTCACCCTTTTGTTTTCCAGGATCCATTTCTAGCTAAGGCTTATCAGGCCATAACAGAAATAATGTCTGTTGCCCTTCCCAGTGCAGCTGAAGAATTAAGAGATTTTTTTTTTTCCCCTGTGAAGCATGGAAGGTTATTTCCAGCCATCCTATTTGCCCTTCTCTGTGTTGTGAACTGTGAACCACAAAACATCTTTTTGCCCCATCAAAGGATCCCTTGGGCTTCCCGATCCGTTTATTTTTTCTTAAACCAGTTCCCTGAGTTGGAGAGCCTCTAAAGCTGAAGGCCAGCACCAACATCAAGGATAAATTATTTATCTCCTACTGAAGAAAATCCTGGGTTTGGCTGGACATCTTCCTGGATGCCCATCTCTTCCAGGGTGCTTCCATCTGAGCTGCCATTCTCTTTCAACTCTGCCTTGGGTCTACCTTACCTGGAGGCAGCTCTGATCCTCAGCACTGCCTCCCCTCTCTTCATCCCTCCTCCCAAGCCACCACACACTCCTCAGCCAAGGCATTTTTGGCAGGATAGGCAGGAACTATTCCAAGAATAGGATCTTCACCAGTCAAACAGTTGCTTGTCATCTTCTCCCCTCCTGATTCGCAGGTGGCTTTGAGTTTCCCCGTCTGGCAACACAGGAGGCAGAGCCTCGGTGATTGAACTCAATGTAACAGCAGAATTTGGAATGTGACAGCATGAGACATCACCTTTTTGCACTGTGGTACCCTGAAGGCAGGCTTCTTATCCTGCAGAATCCTGGAAATTGTGGTTGACATCAGCCTTGATGGAATGAAATAGGTGTCACGACCGGCCCAAGGTTGCCTTGTTGTGTTCAGTGTTTGATTTGTTGGGTTTTGGCATCACTGTCTGCATCCACACCTCTGTTGAGGGTGTGATGTAGACTCACTGTGTCAGTTTAGAATCTGGGAGTTTGATCTTTATTCATGTGGCTTTTTCTTTAGTGTAGCCTTTGCAGGTGGAAAATTCACCTATGGCTGTACTGAGCTGCTTGTGCTCCCAGACGTAGGACAGACATGGGATAATTCAGGTTGAAAGGCACCTCAGGAAGTCACCTGGTCCTCCCACCCCCACTTTTAAAGCAGAATCAGCAGTGAATTCAGATCATAACACTGCATTCAACAGCCCCAAAAGAGGTGCAGAGCCTGATTTACTGGCTGTGTGCATCTAAACCTTGTTTTGTCAGGGAGGGCGTTAATTAATTTTATTGTATTTAACACTGGAGTAAACCAAGCCTGGTTTCTTGGGGAATGATGCCCAACAGGTTCCTTCCTCTGCTCAGTGATCTGAGAGGTTTTTGCCACCCTAAATGACTCTGTGATGCTGAACTCCTTTAAATCCCTCTGGAGCACCCTCTGTGCTGTCCCACAGGTGGATGAGTGGCTGTGTGTGCTGTGGGTCCTTGGGAGACACACAGCATCTGGCACATCTCCTGTATATTAACATATGTTCTAACTGGACACCAGTTCACACATTTCAGCTGGTTAACAGATGGGATAAACAACAAACTGCTGCTGAGCTCACTCTGCAGCCTGCCTTTGGTGATGCACTGATTTGTATTTCTGATCTTTGCATTGAACTTTTTGCATAAAATTTATTGGAGAATTTTTTTTTTTTTTAAATCTATGCCTTCGCCACTTTTGGTTAAAATAGAAATAATGTGCCAACCTGAGAAATTAATAGAATCCCAGAATGGTTTTGGTTTGAAGGGACCTTGAAGACCATCTCATTCCAAGCCCCTGCCATGGCAGGGGCAGCTTCCACCATCCCAGGTTGCTCCAAGCCCTGTCCAATCTGGCCTGGAACTCTTCCAGGGCTGGGGCAGCCACAACCTCCCTGAGCAACCCCTGCCAGGGCCTCACCACCCTCCTGGTAAATTAGAAGAATCAGTTTGGATATATCCATGGCAAGATCCTGAGCTTACCTGCTGTTCTCAGTTTAGGAAAAAGCTTTAGGTTTAGTCCCTAATTTAGGGAATTGTGAAGTCACTTTCTACCTGCCATCACTGACATCTCACCTGGTTTAAAGCTCAGCTGGACACCTCTGCTTCTAAGAGAGGTTCAGTCAGACACTGTCTGAGATACTTGGGGTTTGCTTGGCCAGATGAAACAGAGACACTGAGCTCCCCTTGGAAAGCAATCCAGGGTTATTCCTGTGCAGAAGTCCAAAGGCATAAATCTAAAGTCCCTGGTCCCAAAGGTTGAGGGATTAATCTTTATTAAGATTGTGTCCTGCAGCAGCACAGAGCTCAGGGTGGATTTGCTATGCAGATTTTTGCCTGAAATTCTTCATGGGAGCCCTCTGCTCTCTGGGTACCCTCCCAAATGATATTTATGTTCCTCTTGTACCAGCACAAAATACAAAGAATACTCCCTAAAAGTCAAAGGATGCCATGAACGAGGGGTTCATTTGGTGAACAGTGGAAGAAGGTTTTGGGGACCACATCATGCAGAAAAGGAGGTGGTGTGGAGCTGCAGAGGGGCTTTGCCCTCTGGAAAGATTCCTCTGGAAGCAGGGCACTGCTGGGAATGTCCCTTTCCTCCTTTTCCATGCCCAGTTTGGGATTTCCATGCCAAACTTGGGATTCAGGGCTGTGCTTCTCTCCTGTTTTCTGTCCACATGGTGAGTGAGGCTTCCTTGGTCTGTGTTTCTGACATTCAGTTTCTATAGGAATAGAAAAATAGCTTTAAATCATATTTAGAATAATAAGTTCTCATTCCATGATGGAGACAAGTAATTTTTTAAGTTCCTAAGCAAGGATGCAAAATGTTAAATACTTCTCCAAGCACTTTAGTCACTTATGTTCTTGGTTCTTCAAGGAAAGCTTTTCCTCCCCCATACCTCTGTGAAATTTGGGGTTCTTTTTGCAATGTGGCTGTCATTTGAGGTCAATACTCCAAGGAGAGAAGATGCCTCACTCACAACCCAAGCAGAGAAACAGTTAAGCATCTTAAGCTGTGTAAGCAAAAAAAAAGAGGGGGAAAAAGTTGCCAACATATTTTTGACAAAAGACAGGAAAATGACAGGCTGTTTGGGGTATGCAAAAAATTTTTCCTTTCATACATATTGACAGCCAGAGGGGGGTTATTATTGAGAATATGGGTAAAGTTACTGCCAGTTTCTGCTGGTACTCATGTTTAAAAAGAAACTATGGAAACCAGGAGTAGGAATATTAATTAAGTTCAAATTTGGAATGCCTTTGCCAGGAGTGGCTGCATGAATTCAATGAAGCAGCCTGTTGGGTTGCAATTCACTAGGTTGTTTGCAATTTAATAGAATGCTGAACTTTTCATAAATTAACATGTTGTTTCAATAATCTGATTAAAAGGTTATATGTTGATAAGATTAGCCTTAGCTGAGTTTTTTCCCCTCCTTGCTTAAAGAACCAGTGTATATTTCCTTTAATCAGTTTGCAGCCATAAACTGTACCTTAGGGGCAAGATCTTTGACTCCTTTGGGTTTTGGAAGCGAAGTTGGAGTCAGTGCAGCTGTGAATTCACATCAGTGAGGGTGTGACCCTTGTCCCCAGGTTCTGGTGACCATCTCAGTTATAAAGGTGTTCCAAAAGTACTGATTTTGAAAAAGGCTTTGATTAGCTGTGCAAGATGCCTTAATCCTATTTTTATGGAACAGGGTGGGGTGTGTGTTGTCTCTGGTAGCAGCCAAAGGAATGGGAACACAGAATGTTGGCTGGAAATGCTTTCAAACAGAGCAAACAGGTCCTTGTTTGTGCAGGCAGGTTCCCTCTCTGCCCCATTCCTTGTGTGCTTTCTTTTCTGCCTGGGTCCAGTCCCACAGCTGTCCTTCCATGTCCAACTCTCCAACAGAACCTGCATGCCCAGGTACATCAGCTGGCACCACACTTGTTGGGCAGAAAGAACCAAAAGCCCAAAAATGGCCTGAATTTACATCAGATAAGGAAAACCACAAACCTGGAAAATCAGGTAATCAATTATGAGTCAGGGCCCAAACAGCAGCCACTTCTCTTAACTATTCCCATAAATGATTCCTGGTTTATGTCCCAGTCCTGAGCTCAGCTCAGTGAGCTGACATACACACTCAATCTTCATTTTTATTGACCAAATCTCCCTATCCCATGGTCTTTTCTGATAGCCAAGAAGAGACTTTCCAAGTGGCAACTCTCACTTTGCACAACTTGTAGCTCAACCTGGGGAAGGAGGGAAAAGTGGTGGAGGGAGAGGTGGGGGACAGAGCTGGAAGGCTGAGTGTGACTGCCCAGCGTGCAGCAGGACAGGTGAGTTATCCAGGGGATGCTGCTCTGCTTTCAGGAGCACAATGAAATGCATTCCAGGTAATTCCCTCAAAACCCTTCACCGGGAAGTCGGTGGTTCAGGGAGGCTGCCAGCTCTGGGCAAGAACAGAGCAGCTGCTCTGGTTTTTAACTGCCTTACATCTTTGTGGTAAGAATGGGGACTGTGTTCAGAAAGCACTTATTAAGCCAAAAATAACCCCCCATTCTTGTGTGAAAAGCGAGTTATAAATATAATCACAGTCAGCAGTAGATCTCAAATCTAAATTGCATGCTTTGCTGAGGGTTCTTTTCCCCGAGCAGAGGTGAGGAGATGGCAGGGATGCACTTCCCGGAGCTGGCAGAAGGGAGGCAGCCTTGTTTCAAGTAATGCTGCTTCTGGGCGATAATCCAAAATGCACAGTAGGCAGAAGTTAAAAGGAAGTGCTTGCTTTTAGGTTTTTAAACTATATCCCTTAATCCTGGGTGATGATTGACAATCATGATTTAGAGTATGAGGTGCCCCTTTCTAATCCGGCAAGTTTGATGTTATTTGCGTATCTAGTATGGCTTTATTCAACTAAAACTAAATGGGAGCCTGTGCAATTGATGCCACATTTCAGAGATGAGTCCTGGACTGGGAGTCTATTTACAGATTAGTGGATACACAGCTTCCACAGTCGTGGCCTTTTCTAATGCATGTGTGTGTGTCATTTAAAGACTCCAAAAGGCAAATTTACAATTAAAATGTTTCTTGCTGGGTAAGAATACTGGTGGGAGACTTTTTACATAATTTAATTCACCGTGAAGGGAAGCAATATACAAGATTATATTAATCCTAGTTTGATAATTATAGTAAAATAAGAATACATGTTTGTATTTAATAGTGATAAAAAAGCTATAGTTTATTGGCTTTGTGTTTTTATTATAACATATGTGCCTGATCTCAGCTCCAGCAGAAATGCTTCTCCTCTTGCTGAAGTTTGCAGCAAGTGAATGTAAAATGAAGAGGACAAAACAGTTAATGAGTGTTTGCCCAGGGTTTGTTTTTTGTAAAGGTGAGCTGACACTTCTTATCTCCTGTGATCAGCAGCTTTTAAATCAATTTTGCCTTAAGAAAAGTAATAATAAATGATGATACATTAGAAATGGCAAAGAGAGGAAACATCTGGGGGGGGGGGGAAGCTGGATATAACTTAAGCATGTAAAGCTTTGCAGCATCTTCTGCATTTTCTAGGGTTTACTGTTGATTTACCAAATGCAGAGCAGCTAAGATGCACACTCTTGCTGATTGAAGCTTTGCATGTATGTTTAGCATTAATCAAAAGCAGCTGTGGTGGAGGGAAACCTTCTTTCTAGCCAGCCAGATTATATTAGATTAAAATGATCCATATGTAAGGTGTTGCAATACCTACTACTGGGGCAGGAGGGAAATCACATTATACTTGCAACTAGATTAACACAGGGATTGAGCTGACAAATAATTCTCTCCTGCTTTTTATTTTGTCATGTGGGAGAAAAGAAAATGTTGCCAGACCAGTGAACTGCCTCGGCAGGCACAACTCAGCAATTGCTTTGGCCACACTTGCCAGCTCCTGGAGTTGACAGAGGATCCCAGAAGAGCCTGGTACCATGGGAATAATTTCTTCATTTAGATTGGAAAAGGCCCTTTGAGGTCATTGAATCCAACTGTTAACCCAGCACTGCCAAGCCACCACTCACCCACATCCCCAAGTGCCACATCTACAAAGTTTTTAAGTCCCTCCAGGGATGGGGACCCCATCATTTCCCTGGGCAGCCTGTCCAGGGCTGGACAATTCTTTTGGTGAAGAAATTTTTCCTGCCATCGAATTCAAACCTCCTCTGGTGTAACTTGAAGCAATTTCACCTTGTCCTGTCCCTGTTCCCTGGGAGCAGAGCCTGATCCCCACCCTTGGCTGTCCCCTCCTGTCAGGAGCTGTGCAGAGCCAGAAGGTCCCCCCTGAGCCTCCTTTTCTCCAGGCTGAACTCCAGTCCCTTCCCCAGCTCTGTTCCCTTCTCTGGACACATTACATCCCTCAGCATCTTTCTTGTTGTGAGAGGCAATAAATTGACCCCAGGATTGGAGGTGTGGCCTTGCCAGTGTCCAGCACAGGGAATGGTCACTGCCCTGGTCCTGCTGGACACTCTGTTCCTGGCCCAGGCCAGGTGCCATTGGCCTCTTGGCCACCTGGGCTCATGTCCAGCTGCAGTCACCAGCAGCCCCAGGGTTTTTCCCTCTGGGCAGTTTTCCTTATTTGATTGTATTTCCTGTTGCATAGAGACACCAGGGGCTAAGTGAATTCACAGAATTCACAGAATTACTGGGTTGGAAGAGACCTTCAAGATCATCCAGTCCAACCCAGCCCCAACACCTCAACTAAACCCTGGCACCCAGTGCCACATCCAGGCTTTGTTAAACATGCCCAGGGATGGTGACTCCACCACCTCCCTGGGCAGAACATTCCAGACCTTTATCACCCTTTCTGTAAAAAACTTCTTCCTGATATCCAACCTGTATTTCCCTTGGTGCAGCTTGAGGCTGTGTCCTCTGGTTCTGTCAGTGCTGCCTGGAGAAGGAGCCCAACCCCACCTGAGCACAGGCACCTTTCAGGAGCTGTGCAGAGTGATGAGGGCACCCCTGAGTCTCCTTTTCTCCAGGAGAACACCCCCAGCTCCCTCAGTTGTTCCTCACAGGGTTTGTGTTCCAAGCCCCTCCCCAGACTCGTAGCCTCTCTTCCCCCAGCCTGGAGCTGCCAGGGTTGTTGTGACCCATGGGCAGGACCCAGCCCTTGGCCTTGTTGAGCCTCACAGCACTGGGCTCAGCCCATGGATCCAGCCTGTGCAGATCCCTCTGCAGAGCCTCCCCAGGTGAAGTGTCTGAGCCCCAGTGACAGAGCCCCTCTGAAGGGAGCACAGCTGCCTGGAAACCACAATGAGCCCATGGCTGGATGGGGTTGGCTGCAAAATTTTGTCCCTTAGGTGCTGGGGAAGCTGACAGCCAGCTGGGAAGGGGATCCCACTGTTGGGACAATGCCTGGGGTAACACCAGCTGGGCAAACAGGCTGCCCTGAATGGTGACTGGTGGGCCAGACCTTGTGGGACTGTGGCAGCAGGAACGGGGCTTGAGAATTCACAGAATTCACAGAATCACTGGGTTGGAAGAGACCTTCAAGATCATCCAGTCCAACCCAGCCCCAACACCTCAACTAAACCCTGGCACCCAGTGCTACATCCAGGCTTTGTTAAACACACCCAGGGATGGTGACTCCACCACCTCCCTGGGCAGACAATTCCAGTGCTTTATCACCCTTTCTGTAAAAAACTTTTTCCTGATATCCAACCTATATTTCCCTTGGTGCAGCATGAGCTGCACGTGCTGTGTGCTTGCAGACCTCCTCTGTGAGGGCAGGGATATTTTCCTTTGTGGCCTGAGACTGTCAGCAGAGAAAAATACGTGATGTTGTCTGTACCATCCTGGAGAAACAATAGCTCAATAAAATATTGCACAGGGCTCAGGAGTGGGGAGCAGGGGGCTGGGCAGGATTTGCATAAGGCCAGTGTAGGAATTTGGCTGCCAGAGGGGCAGAGGGAAGCAGGGGGCTATAGAATTCACTCTCTTGATTGTGAATAGCACCGGGGGCTCCACGCTGAACTACTGGGATGGAGTCGTGGTGGGCCTGGGCATGCTTCCAGCAGGCTCTGCCACAGAGCAAATTCCTCCCTTCAGTAGTTTTGTCTGAGCAAAGAGGACAGGGATGGGATCCTGATTGTCTGGGAGCCTTGAGGAACCCATCTATATTGTCAACTTTTTATTGGTTTTGCTGATTTTTAGAATTTCTTTTATTTTCACAGAGCCTCTAACAGCATCGGAGTTAGGCCAGCACAGGGCACTCTGTGATGAAATAAGTTGTTTTCTGGCATCCAATCCTTCTTACGCTAAGATCACCTCCTTGATACTTTTCTGCATTGAGTGGGAAGCTCAGAGCAGGCTCCTGCACCCTGAAATTATGATCTGCTGTCTCATACTCTTGCAGTGCTGTTGCCCCGTGCTGCTCTCCCACCTCATGGTCCAGCTGTTGACCCCTTCACCCAACAGCCACGTGCTTTCCATTTATTCCTTTTTGTTTGCTTTGTACCCCTCTCTCATGGCCAATCCACTTCTTTCACCCATCTGCTGCTCAGATTTTCTTTTTCCCTGGCTCGTGTCACCTGAGAGCTGGTGGCACAAGGAGTTTGAATCCTGCCACACTCAGAGAGCTCTGTCACAAGAGGTGTCATTGTACCTTTCTAACATAATTTGTCATGTATTTCAGAACCATGGTAGGGTCTGAAGGTTGTTTTTATGCCTGCTGAGCTGGCGTGGTCTCCAAACAAATCCTGTGGGTGATAAAGCTCAAAGAGGCTTTTATTTTACCTTCAGTTTTCTATACACTAAAGGCACTTGATGTCCCCAAAATCTCTGGGTAGGAGTTTTGATGTTTCAGTTCATTTACATGTGAAAAATACTTTGGTTTATACCAGGACTTAGATGTCTGCAATTTTTTTCTAGGCAGGGACTCCATTTTTTATGAGATCTTGGGTTGCATCTGCAGCTGAATGCTGCAGCATCATTGTTCTGTATCAGTGCTGCAGTTGGAGGCAAAGCAGGGCAGGGACTGCAAATCACACTCAATAAGTCAGGAGTGGAGAGATCTGAAAGGCATTAAGGTTTTGACTCCTGATTCCACTCAGGAATCCTTGACAATTAAATGTGTTGAGCTCAGTTAAACCCTTTCCTGTTTAATGAGTACTCTGGGTACCTGGAACACACGCCAGTGAACCTCAATATCATATTCCACAGCTTATGGCTTTTTATTACCTTTCCTTGTCTCCCAGAGAATTTCAGCAAGGATCAGATGGACAGCGTTGGGGTAGCAGCACTGTTTAGGTGTGAAATCAGGAAAGCTGTGAAACCTCTGTCCCTGCAGTCACTGTCTCCTCAAAATGTGTATTTGTCAAGCTGAATTGGGGGGGGAAAAATCCCCAAACTTTCCTATTTGAATTTGGGCTGTTTTTAGGGATTTGTCTGCCTGTAAAGCCACGTGTCCTCACACCATAGGTGCAATGCCAGGGCGTCTTCCAGAGGGTGGAAGTGACAATTATTTTGGTGAAGAAATTTTTCCTACAAGTGTCCAGAGCAACTTTCACAGGTTATGATCTTCCATGTTCAGGAATCTGATCTCTCTGTGTTGGGAAGGGCAAACTCTGTGATGGTGAGCTGCTGTTTTCTCCAAATGTAGGTCAGAACTTGAGCAGGACTTGTCATCACTATCAGATTAAAGGCTGCTACCATTCTTCTAGGATAACTCTGTTTTCCACCCATGTGCAAGAAACCATCTGTTTCTTGTAAATTTCTAGATATAAACCGTGGCTGTTTGGACAATTGATGTCTTTAAAAGATGTCTTGTTCTGTGTGTCTCAATGAGATTTAAAAAATCAATCAAAGCCTGAAAACTATATACTTTCCCCAACCCTAATGAATGCGTGTCTCTAAGCAAAATTGCAGCTTGCATTATATTTTGAATTAATTGGCAAACAGTTACATAAAGAGATCATATTAAGGTCTCTGAAGAAGGAAGCTGGGTTAAGAATGAGCTTTCATCTCTAAATCTGCTTTTTCTGACTTTTTAAAAGCTTGATTTGTCAAGATGTAGTTGACTTCTGTTTTGTGTATAGATTTTCTGTCTTTGTTTTTCTTTTAAACAAAACATGTCAAGGGGAAGCCAATATAACATCAAAGCACTAAAATAAAGAGCTTTAAGGGAAGGAAAAGAGAGATGTTAAGATTAGGTGAAGGAGGGAAGGCAAAGGTGTGAGGAGATACAAATCAAGTAAATAAAGACATGGTAGTGAACTGCTCTAATGAGACACAAGGCTAATTAAAGAAAAGGAACAGATTTAATTATTCTCAGATATTTTACAAGGCACAAGAATGAGGTTAGCTGTAATCTCAGTCCTGCTGCAACTCCGATTTATTTTTCTTTTGCTTTTTTTTAATCTTCCCTTATGAAGGCACTGAAAGCCTCCCTGAGTTCTGGCCTCGTGAGTCATGTGCTATTTTCCTGCTGTTCCAAGGTGTAGTAATGTTTTCCTGGCCCTGCTTTCCACTTGATGTTCAGAGAGTCATGTTGGAGACCTGGGTCTCACTTGTATTCCTGGATGAACCCTATTTTAGAACTCAAATTGTGGGCCATACCACGAATTTCCATTAATCCAAACTGACCTGAAAATGAAGAGCAGATAGGACAGTGGAGCTGAGGAAGGGGTTGGAGCACCAGGAGCTGCTGAGGGAGCTGGGAAGGGGCTCAGCCTGGAGAAAAGGAGGCTCAGGAGGGACCTTGTGGCTCTGCACAGCTCCTGACAGGAGGGAGCAGCCACAGGGGATCGGGCTCTGCTCCAGGGAACAGGGACAGGACAAGGGGAAAGGGCCTCAAGCTGTGCCAGAGGAGGTTTAGATTGGATAGCAGGAAAATTCTTCACATAAAGGGCTGTCCAGCACTGGCACAGGCTGCCCAGGGCAGTGGTGGATCCCCATCCCTGGAGGGAATTAGAAGCTTTGTAGATGTGGCACTTGGGGACATGGCTTAGTGGTGGCCTTGGCAGTGCTGTGGGAACAGCTGGATTTGATGATCTTAGGGGATTTTTCCAACCAAAATTATTTTATTCTTCTGTCACCTCCCACTGCACAGTGTTACTGTTTTAAGCATGAGCTGGAAAAGACTCCTCAGCCACACTGAGAGGCCTCCAACTCTCCCTGTCCATGATAAAGGCACCAAGGCTCCCACCATGAACTGGGGGGGGGTCTCCTGGCACCAAGGGCCTGCAAGTTTGGCTTTGCAACCCCAGATTCCTCAGTGCCTAAATTGGCCAAACAGGTGTGTTAGAAGGGACCTAAAGTCCATCTTATTCCACCCTCTGCCCATGGCAGGGACACCTTCCACTGTCCCAGGTTGCTCAGAGCCCTGTCCAACCCAACCTGGACTGTCAGAAAATCCCAGAGACCCTGGATCCTTGAATTACAGAGCCCCAGAATGGTTTGGGTTGGGAAGGGACTTTAAAGTCCATCAAGTTCCAAAACCCTGCCATGGGCAGGAACCCCTTCCACTGTCCCAGGTTGCTCCAAGCCCTGTCCAGCCTGGCCTTGGACACTTCCAGGGATCCAGGGGCAGCCACAGTTTCTCTGGGCACCCTGTCCCAGGGCTTCACCACCCTCACAGGGAAGAATTCCTTCTCAATATCCCATCTAACCATACCCTCTGGCAGTTTGTAGCCTTTCCCCTTATTCTGCCACTCCATGCCCTTGTCCAAAGTCCCTCTCCCCCTCCCATGTAGGCTCCCTTCAAGAAGAGCAAAGCTGCAATAAGGTCACACCTGAGCCTTCTCTTCTCCAGGCAGTCTGGAGAGGAGGATCTTGATCTGCCTTACCTGAAAAGGAAAAAAAATTTAAAGATTCAATCAGGCCCATTCCCACCCAAAGCTGGGGGGCACGTGGCACAAAGGCACAGGAGCTGCCTCTGCAGAAATTAATGGCAAACCTTCTGTGGCCTTCCGTGGTCCAGATATTTGCCAACCTGTTTTGTCATCACCAAAATAGAAAAAACTCTGTGACAGGTTCAGCTTTCAGACACTGAGGCCTTGTGAAGGCTGACTTAGAACAGAGACTAGACTGAGCTAAAGAATAAAGTAGGGATTTATTAGGAGGCCTCAATAAATCCACCTTGGGCAGTGCAACCCAAAAGGGCCACAAAAATGGATGACAGGTCACGATGTCTGTCACTTTTATAAGTTCTGCTCCATTTGCATCTTGGAGTTAATTGTCCAGTTAAAGCTTAAGGTTATGAAGTCCCATCCTTCTTGTTTTTCTCTCTTCAGCCCACGTTGTTTTGCTCTTGGGCCTGAGATTTGGATCATTTGTCCTTGATCCCCAGCTGGAGAAGGAATTGTTTTGTCTCCCTGCTCTGTGCAGAGAGCTCACCATGCCCTGATATGAAGCCCAGACCCACACACTAAAGCAGCACAGAATCTGAAAAACATAAAAGCTCAAACCTGAGGCATCATGTGATGCCTTTCTCCCCCACCACATTCCTCACCCCCTCCTTCTCCTCCTCCTCTTTTCCAACCATTCCCCTCATCCTCCAAAGAAAACTTGTGCGCGCTCGCCTCTAGCGCCGCCTTGGCACCGCATGAGAATCCTTGCAGCAAAAGGAAAGAAAGGGAAAAATCCTGAAAGCCATGCTTTTCCCAGCAGGTTGGCACCACCGCTCCGGCTTTCATCCGCGGGAGCAGCGTGCCAATCTCACGCCAGCACAAACAGATGTGACTCTAGAGCTTTGAGTGCCCAATGAAAAGGGCACTGCTCGCTCTGAAAGCCGCCAAAACGTACCAGCCTTAGGGTTTTCCATTGAGACAGTTTTCTCAGAGCTCTGCTTCAAGGTGCCTGGATTTGGGGTTGACTTATTTCTTTCCCCTTTTCCTTTGTGCCCTGACATTACACCAAGGCTCAGAATGCGATTCCTGGCTCAGAGGAATGCTATCAGACCAGGTTAAGTGCATGGTGAGGCCGCTGTGTACACACAATGGATGGATGGATGGAGTGAAATGTATTCCACGTGCCCCAGGAGCTCACGTGTATTGAAAACTTGTGCAACAGATAAACTGTATTTTAATTTTCACAAAACCAGCCCGTTTTCATGCCATTTGAGATACACAAAGCGGTGAGATACGCGTGATTCCGTACGCGCCGCTGAAGCAGGAAAAGGAGGTGCTTAGTTGGCAAAACCACTTAATCCAGACATCTACAAGGGAAATCGTGTAAGTCCAACGATGCTTAGTGGCAATGAGTGCCACTTATTAGGGATTGCAGTTCTGCTTAACTGGGACACCTCCAGATCACTCAGGAGGCTTAGCGGAACGGGGTGAACAATTTGCAGGCTGTATTCTTCCAAACACCACATCCCTTTCTCTCACATGCAAAATAATTCCCCAAATGGCCTGCAGTGTTTGGGGTGGTATTTGCTCCTTGGAACTTTGTAAAGGCTTCCTAAGGGCTGCTCCTGGCAGGACCTGTGAGGGTGGAGAGGCCCTGGCACAGGATGCCCAGAGAAGCTGTGGCTGCCCCTGGATCTCTGGAAGTGTTCCAGGCCAGGCTGGATGGGGCTTGGAGCAACCTGGGATGGTGGAAGGTGTCCCTGCCCATGGCAGGGAGTTGGAACTTGATGGACTTTAGGGTCCATTCCACACAAAACCATTCTGGAATTCTGTGTGTTGGTACAATAAGAAATCACTTCTTGCTCATGAGTCTGAGCTGACAATTTTCCGCAGTGGATTGGCCAAATTTTTGTAAGACAACAGGATCTTCTGTGCTCACCTGTCCTGACACCTGGCCAGAGAATTTGATAGAACCCTGATTTTAGCCAGAGAATGCAATCCTGAACTCTCTCCATCAGGCCCACCAATGTTTGGTTGCAATACAGTTCAGCTTTTGTCATGGTAGGAGCCACAAAACTGTCTCCCCTCCTCAGTGATGCCTTCCTGGTGCTCAGGCTTTATATCAGAGATTAAATCCCTTCAGACCCAGGAGCCTTGTGCCAGGGTGAGAGAAGCAGCAGCTCTTAACTGATGAATCCTGCTGGGAGGAAATAATGTAGCTGAACTGTGTACTGCAAGACAGGAACATTTTTGTTTGAAACATTCTGGAGGGTTTTTTGACTAACCTGGCTTGAAAAGCTGGACACACCATGATCTCCTTTGGCACTATTTCACCAGCTTTCACTATTCCTGCTTAAGGGCTCCAATGGCATTGGAAGTCCTGCTCCACAAAGCAAAAGGTAAATATATGCTGAGAAGTTGTTTCCTAAATAACTTGGGATTTGGATAGACTGAACAGACAACCAAAAGCAAGTGGTATTATCCCCATTCTACGCAGGGAAAGCTGCACCTTGGAGGGATTAAACAAGTTCTTCAAAACTCAGAAGCAGGATCAGGACTTGAACTCTTGTGACTTTGCTGCCCAGTCCCATCTTAGCTGCGAGTCTCGCTCCCTCCTGAGATAAGGAATGCTCAGGGTAAGATTAGGCTCAGACTGGGAAGCAAACCCAATGCTGAGGCGTCTGACAAGATGTTCTTGTGAATTTTTAATCGTTGGCTGTGTGGACATGTGTGTAAGGCAATAACCTGAGGAATTCTGCCCTACATTTTGGAAACCGTTGTAGCTTTGCAGCTCTTGGAATGAGTCTCGAGTGAAAAATCTGCTCTGCTGCGTGTTCTCTATCATGTTCCCTCTGGATAAAGCTTTGAATCTGTGAACTTAGTGGCTGCTATTCCAGGAATTTCTCCTTGGAACTGACTGACAGTATCCCTAATATTTGGCTACAAAAAAATCTTTTCTGGAAAAGACTAAGATGGCGCAATCTGATTTCAAAGTGATCGTTGCCTGTTCCTGTGTTATACAAATACATGTACATGTCCTCTGTGATTTTAATACCAGGGGAAAAAAAAAGTCAACATTTAGCTAGTCCCTTACAAAATAACTTTGAATCTTTAGCAGNAAAAAAAATTTTTTTTTTTTTTTTTTTTTTTTGTAAATCTGGTTCATAGGTATTGGCTTCTTCTTAGAATTACCAGTGTGAGTTTAATTCCAGGGAACAAGAACTATGCTTAGTTGTTTAAAAAGCACATAAAATGAAAGTGGGAGCAAATGGAGAGCTTTTATTTTCTCTTAAGAAAAGGCAGGACAGGTGAGAAAAGCTGCAGTTAAAGGTAATTCTTATTTTTCCTGTTAAATTGGTCTAGATCCACATTGTACAACCTTTCCTTCTGTTCTTTTATTCACCTCAGACTTGAAATGTTTTCTAAGGTCTGTCCAGTGGGAGGTGAAGTCCATATTTCATGACAAAGTTTTTTACTTTGACTGGTATGTCTTAAGGGCTCTGCTGCTGAAATAGAAGGACAAGTCAAATTTTTGTGCATTGCATCCTGTAAATTCTTGCTCTGTAGTCAGCTGCCTTCACAGCTGGCACCTACAAAACAAATGTCTGATGGTTTCTGTGATTTTACTCTGCCCCTTGGGACAAGTCAGGAGCTGGGCCTGGCTATCAAAACTTTAAAATTGTGTTCAATTGTGAAACTAGGGGGGAGAAATAACTTGGAAAATTTAGGAGCTGCTCTGTTGAAAGTCAGCTATGAAAGAGGAAGTTTTAAAAAAAGGAGCAGGATTTTCCATTGACTGTATAAGCTATAACTCTGTTGATTTAACCCCTTCTTTTGGAATGGTGTGAGTTGTTTCATCTATCACTCATTGATGGTGATCTGAGAGACAGAAACTATTCAAGGTTGGACCAGAAAAATAAATCAATAATGACTAATAGCACAGAATGATTTTCATGAGCTTTTTGGCAGGGAGGGAGCCTGAGCTGGGTGTTGATTCACCAGAAGGACATGGAGACCCCTCATGGGACTGGAGCCACTGAGGGAAGGAAACTCACAGCCCAACTCTCCCCTCCATTTCCAGCCTTTTTGTGACTGGACCAGTCAGAGCAGAGTTACTCAACCCCTGTGATGTGAGTCAGCACATTTTGGAGGGGTTCTTGGAGTGTCCTGTGCAGGGCCAGGCGTTGGACTTGATGATCCTTGTAGGTCCCTTCCAGCCCAGGATATTCTTTGATGACATAATCCAGCTGCTGTGGGCTTTGAAGGGCAGAAATGTTCTGCATCCAGTGGCCAGCTGATGTAATCCTAATGGTAAATGGAATGCAAAGAAGGGGCTGGACATGGGTGGCTTGACTGTCATCTGAAAAGTGTAGATTTTCTTACCCTTGGGTGGAATTAGTCCTGATTTCCACGAGGAAGGAAAAGACTGAGGTGCTCATGTATAAAACTCCACACCTATGTTCCAATCCTTGTGCAGCACCAGGGAAAACATGGCTTTCTTCTATTCCACAGCAAATACTGTAACTTGCAATTGGCGTTTGGTTTTATAATGAAAACAATGTTTTAGGCCATGATGGTCCCAATTCCACAGTTGACTGCACAGTCATTTAACAAATCTTTCACGAGCAGGGGATCTCTGTAATAAAACCCTCTCTTTTCTCTCCTTTTTGCTGATGCTTTAGCAGTACTCTGATACTCTGATAGAGTATCAAACTGAGCAGCCAGAACACATAAACTTAAAATCACTTAAAAGCCATTGTTTGAAAGGATCAACTGCTTCCCAAGCCATGACAGCAAAAAGTTCCCCAGTTAGTCCAAAGAATTTTTTGGGGTGGGTTTGTTTGTTTCGAGTTTGGTTTTTTGGTTAGGTTTTTTTTTTTTTTTTTTTTTTTTTTTTTTTTTTTTTTTTTTTTTTTTTTTTTTTTTTTTTTTTTTCTGTCATTTCTGTCCTGTTAATTTGAGCAGAAACTGTAATTAGATGTAAGTGGTCTTGTTCCCACAGAAATGAATGGCAGCATCTGGAGAGAGACAACCGTTCCAAATGCTTTTGGCTACCAGCTCTCCACAAGTCACCAGGATGGAGCAAGGGCCGGAATCCAGACTTCTGTCGGCCTAATTTTGTATCTGTGGAAGCACAACACTAAATCCAATATTCAAATGCCTGGCTGTGATGGGTGTAGGACAGAGCACATTCCAGACTTTTATGTTGCCTGCTCCTCCTGGGAGGCCAATCCCTGCTGTGTCTTGGGGTGGGACTGGATGACCAGAGCTCGGAAAAGGAGGGATGCTGGGCAAAGATTCCTGGTGTGCTTGTTTTTTTCCCTTTTTCCTCTTCCACCCTTTTCCATTTCTTTATCCACTTTGACAGTAACTGGGCTCTGCCTCCCCAGACAGGAGCAGGGCTGTGTTTGTAAACAGTAATTGAGTTAAAAGATGTTTTGTGTCAGAGCTGAGCTGTTTCTTTCTCTGTTTCCCTGCAGAAGGGGCGGCTCTGGTTCGAGGTGCCGGGCTCTGCCTGGGAGCTCCCGGGCTCTACAAGGTCACACAGCTCCTTATCACCACCAAAATGCACCTTCTGTGGACGTTTATCACAATCAGCACCAGGGCGCTGCATTTTTATCAAACTTTCTGTCCCCTAAAGGAGAATCGCACTTGAAGCTGATAGTGCTCGCTGGCAGTAAACATTTCCATCCCTTTCCTGGTTAATTGAAATGGGATAAAATTCCTTTCCTTTCTTCAGTTCTTTAAACTTCTTCTCATTATGATCAGGAGCTTGCAACCTTTCAGGTTTTTCCTCTCTGGCCTTGTCTTACTTGGCATTGCAGCCTCACTCACTTGATACTTCGTGTGACATCTACAGGTTCAGGACAAACATTTTGTCACTTTTCAGTACCTTTCATTAAAAATTCATTAAACTTTTTCACCATACAAAGCCAATTCTCTTGTTTTACCTCGCTAGCACTGATGAAAACGGAGTCTTCTCTCTACTTGCTGCTGCTCTCCAGAGCTTTGTCTTGTTTCTTTAAAATATGCAAAAGGAGGGGGAAGGAATTTAGACTAAAATTTTTAGAGCTGCCTGGAAGATTTGGAGGAACGGTTCCCATGAGTCTAATGGGACTTGTGTCTCTAAACCCTTTAAAAACTCTCAAATCTCTGACTTTTGCTGTTGTTGAGGCATCAGTGATGGCCCAATAAATGAGGGGAATTGAGATTTACAGCTGAAGGGTTGTATCAAACTTACTGTTGCATATAAAAGCAAATACAGTGTTTCTTCCCCAAAGCCAGAGTGCTTACCCTGAGTGCAGAATGAAAGTCTGAGCATTTACAAGTAAATCTGTTATTCAGTGTGGGAATTAAATTAAATTATTCATCCTTTAAGAAATTTAGGAATGTCAGACTCTTCCTTCCTTGGTAATTTCAGTAATGCTGTGGTGAAGATACTTCAGACTTGTGACATGGCTGAGGTTCAGTGACATGTTTTCTCTGTACATTGGACTGTTTACATTAAAATTATTATTTTGCACTCACAAATAGTTATATCCTGTGGACAGCACTTCATATGGTTGGATTTAGAGGATAATCACAGAATGACAGAAACATTCGAGCTGGGAAAGACCTCCAGGGTCATCAAGCCCAACCTTTGGCCCCAGTCACCACCTTGGCAACCAGCCCAGAGCACTGAGTGCCACATCCAGTCATTCCTTGGACACCTCTGGGGTGGTGACTCCACCACCTCCCTGGGCAGCCCATTCCAGTGCTTAACAGCTAATAATGATAATAATAATGATAATAATAATGATAATAATAATAATAATAATAATTCTATTGCAAAGTAGTTTTATTCCTGGATATTCCTGCAGCCACTAGAAATTTTTGTTTGCTGTTAGAACTTGCCCTTTTTTCTCTTTGTCAAGGACATGCTGGTAGTCCTCAGTTCTCATGGAACTCTAAGTTTTTGTGGTTGATTTTTTTACTTTATCTTCTGGTTGTTCACAAGGACAAATACCTGTAGAGTGGCCACCCCAAAAATGCCTAAATGGCTTTTCTTCAGTCCCACTCAGCATTTACATTCTGCTGCTACAATTTGGATTTCGTTATGCTCACTCTATTTGGCTGTTCCTGTGTTCCAGTTTGGTGTTTTTCTAAGGTCAGTGATGTCAGTCTGAAGATGCCTGATCTTGATTTAATGATCCACCAGAATCCATGGTCACATAGAGGAGGAAGAGTATTCATTGATTTATTGGTTGTTAGGAGACTGAGTATTATATTTGAATTGTTCTCTTGTACAAGTGTCATTGTCATGGGGATCTGAGCTACCTGAATTGTTACCTCTGGTTAGGGTGAGCTACACAGGCTTAGCCAAACTCTGGCCTGTCCCATGCCATTTCTTCTGGCATCCTGTTCTGGTGTAGGCTGGCTGTAAAATGCAGGAGAAGACATTTGGTGATGATAATTTAGACTATAATTTAGACTACAAGAGCAGAGAGAGATGGTCTAGGTGACTAAACCTAATTATTGATTTTCACAGTGCTGTGAACCCTGTCCAGCCCAGGACAGCTCTTAGTCCTGTTTAACTTTCCCCTCGTGTTGTGACTGTGACACAGCAGGCATGAGGGAGGCAGGAGAACAGAGGCAGAAACATCTCCACTCATTCTCAGCTGGGGACTGTGCTCCTGACAAAATCCTTTTCCTTAGTGTGTAGCAGAGCTGGAGAGCAGTGAAGGTGCTGCTGAGAACTGAAGAACTGAAGAGACCTCCTGGGTCAGAGCTTCAGGTCACCTCGTGACCCACACAGTGATGAACTGCCATTCTTAAACAGATCAAGGTCCTTTCTAATCCTGGCTGAGGTTTGTTTTCTTGGGAAGAGGGAGCACTGTTCTGCTTGTCCACTTATCCAGGCAGCTCCATGCCCTCTGTGATCTTCCACACTGAAACCTCTCTCTAATTCCCAGTCTAAATAAGATCAAGGTTCTCTTATGCTCATGTGCATCACTGTCCTTTGGCATCAGTAATTTCTCCCTGTAGGCATTAAAGCTCCAGATTTACTTGCAGCAGATCTATCCCCTCCCAGCCTTGTTTTGTTGAATTATTGTTTATTTGCTGTCCTGCCCCATCAATCCCCGGGACAAAGCCCCATCCCTCTTCTCAAAGAGCTGCTGGCTATCTGAGCTGCTTTAATAAGGAGTCACTTAGCTTTGCTCTCCACCAGCTCGTGCATTATTCCCTGAACAAAGCCACTTTGGCCTGTGCAGAGTCCAGAGCTGGGCTCAATGTCAGAGTGACATCCAGTGGAAGAGCAGTGGAGCATCTCCAGAACACCCACCTGGCACCATCTCACCTGTCATTGCTCTAAATTCATCTTCTCCTTGCTCCACTGAGCAGGGCAAAAACTTGCCAAGGTCAAGGTGTGATGAGTGGAATGGGTTTTGTTGTGAGACCTGTCAATACTCTTCATCTTCCTTACAGCCACAGACTCCTGTGATGCTTGGGACTTCCACCTGTCCTCCTTCAAAAGCAACACACCCCTGATATCCTGAAATGCTGCTCTCAGGAAATCAGGAGTTGATCTGATGGGAACACTGGGGTCTCAGGGCCAGCTGTTCAGTTCTAAGTATCATCTCCACTGACTGAAAGCAGCTCTGATGATCCACGCTGACTGCTCACACCAGATAAACTCCCCTTTTTCAGTTATTCTCTGCAAAGAGAACAGTGAATTTGGCTAATCTGGGAACAGAACAAAATGGATTACTATAATAAATCATAACTATAATAAATCATAACATAAAAGAGGAGAGGACTCTATAATTTGGCCACTTAATCTTTAACTTCAAGTGGGGAAGGGTGGGGGCAAGCAAGAGATGATTTGGGACTTTTTCTGCCCATATTAAATATTAAATGGAAATATGAAAGGCAAAATGAACCTTTCTTTCCCACTTCCACGTGGTTCCCACATGGCCTTTTTTCTTCCCACGAGCCATCAGCAGCAGTGCCTGGCATTCACTCCTTTCTCTTGCCCTGCTTGCAGGGTTTGATCACCAGGACATTTCATTGTAATGACTCCTGATGGTGAGCAGGCAGCAGGGGCTGCTTCAACCCCACAGCAAGCAGAAGGAGAAATTTCAATTCTTGACCCATTAATTGTGATGACTTTTTATCATCATCATCATCATCACTGTAATTCTCCAATGTAGGTGCTGAGCTCGTGGATTCTGGAGGACTTTGGGGATCCTGGGAGAGAGGCAAACACGAGAAGAGCTTGGTTCACTGGAGGAAGCACCAAGTGTTCAAGGTAATTGGAAATCCTTTATCTGTCAGTGTTCTTGACAGCAATCAAGCACAATAGAAAATAAATGAATAAATAAATAAATAAATAGCTCCCGTAGCCATGGAAGCACACTTTAGATCAGATTTCTATTTGCATGCTTCATACATATACATAAAACATATTTCATGTACCAAGTTAAATAATGCACAATGCTTAAACTATTCTTACTTTTTATCCTTTGGTTATTGTAATTACAAGTAATTTTGTGAAGGATTTTCTATTTTTAAGAAATCACACTTTTGTACTTGATCCAGCTAACAGGATTTTCTTACATTACTTCATAAAGAGACCATCTTTAAACTTCTAATGTTATTTCTTATTCATTAGTACATATGCCTGTAGGGTATGTTCATAAATGGGTTAAAGTTACAAAGTTATGCTTATAAAAGCTCATGGTAATTTGGAGTATCAGGAGGATTTATTAATTTTGAAATCTTAAAAGAGCAAAAGCTAAAATGAGATTGGATTAAGTATATTCTTGCATGCAGTTATTCTAAACACCCTTAAGGACTGCAGACTAACTTACAGAGGACATTATGCAAATATGAATATATCTCTAAGTGCCTCATAGGCTTGCTGATGTAATATTTTACATGGTTAGTTAAGTACATCAAGTAAAAGGTTTGACCTTGATATACTGTAAAAGGTACTTATCCCACAACACCCAATTGTTTTCGGTGCCATTGTGAAATGCATCCCTCCAACGTGCAAACAATTTTGTGCACAAATCTCATTAAATGTGGCTCCAGCAGCCAAACAGCTGTCCACACCACCCCATCTCTTTAGAAGACCAAAGAGCTGCTTTATAATTTATCTTTATCAAAATGCTGCTTGCATTTATCGACAGCACCAGGCTGTACTTGTGTAGTGAGAAGAGAATTTCTTGGGAGGACAAATAGAGTTTCCAGGCTTTATTGCTGGCACCTGTTTCCATTACACAGTTCAATTTTATTTTTTTGAGGACACATAGAAGGTGGAGGACTACAATGCCCTGAAGTCAAACAATGTTTAGGGGAAGGAAAACAAGCTCCAGGTTCAACTTGAGCTTGGAATTTCTGCAAATTCTTGGCTTTACTTGTCTCTTTGATTATGCAGAAATAAGCTTGACTCTATGGACTTAAATGTCATATTTTCCTGTGTCTTCACTCTTCCCCCTCCTACTCCATTCCATGTCCACATTTATATATGTGTATGTGTATTTATATACACATATATTTATATTCCATTGAGGTGGTAATGAAACAGAACAGAGAAATGGATTGCTAAATGTTGTGTGTTATCTTTTCTCTGTATGCATCTGAAGGGAAGATTGGCTGATGTGGCACCTGCAGATTACTTAAGGGTAAATCCTTGTTTGTTCTGTTTAGCATTTCTGTGGTTATCACTGAACTGGAGGGAGAGACTCTGTAGATGGATGGGGTGGGTGTGGATTCCTTACATTAGTCAGATGGAAAAAACAGATATCCAGTCTTGCACACCAAGACATCAGCCCCCTTCTAAAGCCTGCATCATATCAAGAACTTCCTGTGGGGCTCAAACAGTAAAGTGTATAATCTCTCTCAAGTCCCTCCAGAGTGACCAAAGTGCTCAAAAAATATTTCTGGTTTATTATGCTGGACTGTAAATACCCAATTGGGATTGCCTTTCCCATGTGGTGCTTTGACAGTGATCAAATACTTGTGTTTATAACCCAAAAAATGAAATTATGCAATTTTGTCAGGGTGATGTTGATGGTGTCTGATATCACACTCCAGGTTGTGTTCTTCCATTAGGTCTGTCTTAGGAGAATGATTAATTACCTGTAAAGTACTACTGAGAATATTTCATTAGCATTTTCCAGCTGCCTGGGATAACTTGACCTGCTGGATATGGCATAGAATGAAATTTCATTGCAGAAAAAAACCCAGAACATCCCTGTGTGAGTAACAGCTATTTCTGTGCCTGCCAGCCATGTTGTGGTTTTCCTCAGTGGGAAAAAAAAAAACATGAAAAAACCAATGGTTTCCATATCAGTTCAGTGGCTCTTGGCCCTTCTGTATAGGAGGATGTTATTTTCCAAAGTGAGAGTGTGTTTTGTAGTGAAATATTAACTCTCAGATTTGTTTTGTTTGGGGCTCTCTTCTTTTGGAGTTTGTGTCTTTTAAGATTAGGAGAGCTCGGAAGCAACATGGAGTTTGAGGAATTTTATTCCTCTCTGAGCCTTATCTGTGAGGAAGCCTGTGATGGATATGTATCATCAAATAAATCATCCTGGAATTCCATAAATAAAAAAATAATGTCTGGAATTTCAAACAAACCCATTTCCATTCTACAAAGACACACCCAGGAGTGTGTGTTAGTAGGTCCTCAGGAGAGAATAAATAGAACAGGATTCCCAAGTATAAATATCCTCTTCCTTGCCTCTCTCCCTTCTTCAAACCAATATTTCTGTGTAATTCTGGATATCCATTCCTTCCTTTGGCTATATCTAACAGAACAAGGCTGTTTGCTACAGGATAATGACAAAACAAGGTTTGGTTTCTTCTGCTTAGAAAACATAATTACTACAAAGGGTGATTTTACCAAACACAGAGTTTACCACTGGGATCTGTGAGGATGAGATGCCTCTGAACAGAAGGTTCCATCTCTGCAGGAGTGGATGTTAATAAGGAAAGGGACTGATCTTTAACAAAGTCTGGCACTTGAGGTAATGTACCCCACACGTTGTAATTTAGGACCTGCTCCACAGAAGTGAGGTATTTGGGTAAACAGTTGGGTGCCTCATGAATTTACAAACACAATTAAACAGATTAGGTGAGGTTGGTAGCGTGCTAGAAATATTTGTTGGCTCCCCCTGGCATCTGTCTGCAACTTTGCTCTCTGAGAAACCTGACTATGTCTTAATTCTGTGTGGTGTTTGAAGGAATGGCTCTTCTCGAGATGAGTTAATTAAGGAGGTTCTTAGCCATGCTTTTTTTGTTTTAATCCCACTTTTTTTTTGTATGAGCCCACTACATTTATCCTTTTTATCCACTCAAACCTCATAAACAACAACAAAGTCCTTAATGCATCCACGTGCACATACACAAAACCCGTGCAGTGCTTCTGAAGCACATGAAGCAGCAAGTGCTGTTCCTCCATCCAAATCTGACTCATTTTAAATGCAGATAGGGGGGAAAATATCACTGGAAAGATAAGTTATCACTCTACTGAAGATAGCTTTCCTTTTCTTTATGTTTTTTTCCCCCACAGTGCTGAGTGTGTGTGCACATGAGCTGTAAAAATCCAACTAAAGCAAAATGTAGATTTCTTACCTTGAGAATAAGCACAACACAGCTCTTTAGGATCCTACAGATTTG
Source organism: Peucedramus taeniatus (assembly GCA_013400575.1). Lineage (NCBI taxonomy): Eukaryota > Metazoa > Chordata > Aves > Passeriformes > Fringillidae > Peucedramus > Peucedramus taeniatus. The sequence continues at coordinate 58,456 of WBNO01020277.1, forward strand.
TGTCAGGGGTTTCCACCTACATCCCCTTTTCTCACTTTGAAAGTGATTGGCCAGGGAGAGGTCTTTGTTTTGAACTGAAGTGGAAAAATGCAGAGTGGAAGAATGAGGTTCTTCTCACCACAAGAAAGGCATTGGGGGCTGGAGCATGTCCAGGGAAGGGAATGGAGATGGAGAAGGATCAGGAGCAGCTGAGGAGCTGGGAAGGGGCTCAGCCTGGAGAAAAGGAGACTCAGGAGGGCCCTTCTGGCTCTGCACAACTCCTGACAGGAGGGGACAGCCAGGGGGGATCAGGCTCTGCTCCCAGGGAACAGGGACAGGGTGAGAGGAAACTGCTTCAAGTTGCACCAGGACAGATTATTGGATATCAGGGGAAAATTTCTTCACTGAAATGAATGTCCAGCTCTGTTACCAGCTGCCCAGGGCAGTGCTGGAGTCACCATCCCTCAGAGTGTTCAGAAAATGTGTGGATGTGGCACTCAGGGCCATGGTTTAGTGGTGGTTTGGCAGAGCTGGAGGAAGGGTTGGACTCGATCTCAGAGGGCTTCTCCAGCCTTAATGACCCTGTGGTTCTCCAAGTCAGAGGGGTCTGGGGCAGATTAACCCCAGCTGCCCACAGGCAGTAAGAGAGCACAGTGTCTGTGTGTCAGGCAGACATTTACACCTGGGCCACTCACCTGTGTCATGGTGGGGAGCAAAGGTGCTTTTAGGGCACCCCTTGATTGACTAGATTTTGATAATCACTGTAAGAAAAGGTGAATTGCACCCTGTGCTCCACTGATTTTCCTGGCTGGATCTTCAGTGGCTTGAGAGAGAGCCCTGAATGACCAGCTTAGATGTACCCATGCTCACAGGGCAGATGAAAAATATCTCTGTCATCTGATCTTTGAGCCCTAACCAGAATATTTCAATGTGGTGTGAAGGTCTTTATTTTTTAAACTCATATAATTGATTTTTTTAAATTAAGCTTCAAACATGCTTTGGAATTGAAGCATTAGTTTCAAACTGAAGAAACAGGACATTTAGTTTGCAAAGTATTATCAAAACAGGACATTTAGTTTGCAAAGTATTATCAAAACATTTTGCATTGCCTTAAATTGCTGTGCAGTTTGTTTGACCACAGTTTGTCTTTCATGAAAGGTGTGCTGTGCACAAACAGCCTCTGGCTCTGCTCATTTCTTCTGTTTCCAAGGTCAATGTCTGCAAATTTTTCTCCCTTTTCTGTCTCTTATTCCCATTTTCCAGTCTCAGGTCTTCTTTTGGCCAAGTTAATAAGCTCTAATGAGAAATGTGTTCTGCACCAAACCTGGCTTAGGCTGCATCCAGCTTGGATCATTCTACACCAACCTATATAGACATAAAAAGCAATTTTATTTTTCTTGAATCAGCCTCAGAATTTCCTCATGTCTCCTGCCTGTGGTTTTGCTGCAACAGGCAATCTGTTTTGTGCAGGAGTGGGGTTGTTGCCTCTTTCTTGGATAAGAGAAAAATCCTGGTGGTTGCACAACAGCTCATCTGTGACGTTGGTGCAGGACACGGCGAGCTGGTCTGAAGAACTGGCAGGTGTAGGAGTGATATGAAGGTGCAGCTGAAATTTAATTTCCTCCAGAACCATGCTCCTCAAGCTGTGCAAACTTTCCTTGGCTAAATAAACACACTTAAAGACAAAGATTTCCCATTTTCCTAGAAATACTCGTGGTAACAACTGCCTGTGCTTTCTCTCCTGGAGCCTTAACAAACAGTCTGCACATTTGCATTTTCTCTAATGGTCTCAGCAGTAAACTTCCTTCCAAAAAGAGGGGAAAAAAGGAAATCTTGTGTTCCCTGAATGCAGAAAGAAATTACACATTCTGCCTCTGTCTCTTGTACATAGAGATACACAATTTAGTACTTTACATCTTCAAAGAGCTTGCTCAAATAGGGACTAAATTGTGTTTGTAAACTCTCGCTTTGGGAGACAAGTTCAAATGGGGCTTAACTCCCAAATGGAATGTTGATGGTCTCAGTCAAGTTCCTAGTGGACATTTGCCACAAAAGCACAGCATTCTTAGCTTGTATTGATAACAATTGGTATTATTGCTCTGTGATCAGCACAGCCCCCTTCAAAGACGTTCTGTGCCATGCACTGGGTGTACACAGAATTAAAGACCTGCCCTGCCTCAAAATGTGAACAGAAAAAAAAAACCACACCAGGAGAAATTGGCTGCTCCTCTTTCTGTTTTGCAAAGGAGAATCCAGGGGCTACAGTCCATGAATACAGTTAAACTGATGGTTACTGCTGTCCCAGTTCAGTACCTATTTTGCTAAATTTAAGGTAAAATTACAAAGTGGTGTGACCGTGCTCCTAGGGGCACCAGTGTCACAGGCAGGGACAGAGCCCAGCTCTCACCAGCCCTTAGAAATTGTGTTAACTGGAAGGTTACCCTTCCTCTCCAAATGGAGTTTAATGAATATAACACACTTCAATAGGTGTATTCATAAGAAGTTACCCATTATGGATGTAATGCATGAGTTTTTCTCTCTTGGAAATCAGTTACTCTTACTGGCCATTTCCTGGTCAGGTTTTGATGAGTCCCTTTCAGGCACAGTTCCCATTGAAATAGGTTTGCCTGAATGAGGACTTAAGGAACAACTGAATAAAGACCTCTATAATTGCTCTATAATGATTAAATGGTTCCCATGAGCAAGGCAGTTCAGAAAGACGTGCTTTCACTTAGCAACATTCGTGCTGCCAAAATGAAATAGCCACATCCACTGCAGGCAGAACTTAATTCACTGCTGCTGCTGCTGTGATTGTGGCAGAGCAGAGGCTGGACAGGAGGGGCAGACCCTGTGCAAACACACTGCACATGGCAGTGCATGCCCATGTGTCTCAGGGTTCCAGCCCAGCTCCCCTCTGTGCTGGTGATGTGTCTGTTTGGAGCAGGTTCATTACTTTGCCTTGATTTTGCCCCATTTGTTCTGCTCTTGAAATGGTGTTTTGGGTAAGGATGTCAGTGCTGTGGTTTAAGGCAATGTTTCTTGAGAAGGGTTGAGCTGGGAACAAGATATCTGTATCTATATAGAGATATATAGATATATAAAAACTTTATTTTGAGGTGAGGTGAAAACTGTTCCTACAGGAATGACCAATTCTTCAGGCCCTGTAAGTTTATCCAAAATATTCCATTATTTTATTTGTTCAGTCTCTCAGGGTGTTGTTCCATTATTTGTTGATTTTTAAATCTCCCTACTATAAGAAAAGACAAGAATTGCACTGAAGTGTTTAATAATGAGAAGGAAGAAGGTGAGAGGTGGTGAATATGATCTGTTACAAAGCCCCAGGAGGCCACAGCAATCTTCTTGGGGCTCCCAAGAGCATCCTCTTGTCATTGTGCATTTTTCCTGAGATTTTTGGGGCTGTTTGTTGGAAGTCTGGAGATTCCCCCAGCTTGCTTTGGAATGCCCAGCCCCACTCTGGGCACCCAGGCCACAGATCAATATCATCCATGAAATCTTGCACCCCAGAGAGGGAGATGGCAGTGCCCTAAGTCAAACCATCTTTGGAGATTTCCCCTGAAACCATGGCTCTGTTAAACAATGGAGTCAAATCTCTTGGAAATGAGTTCATAAAAATCAGCTCTGCATTGTCAGCTGTAAAGGGAAAGGAGTGTTTTGTTCCTCAGGGCCTTATTCTAATCTCAGATGCACAGTGTGCATTACCATATAGCTTAAAAAAGCAGATATTCCTGAGATGATATGTGGGATTCTGTGCAAACCTCTCAGAGAAACCAATATCCTTCAGGAGTTTTTCAGGCACTCAAACAGTTCCAGGCAGGACGTGGGCCCTGATAGAGCATTTTTGGCTAAGGGGTAAAAGAGGGGATGAGGAAGTGTCCTCCCAAATTTGCCCTAAACCAGGAGAGGAAGCCAGAGAGAAAATGAGGTGAAGAAGCAGAACATGCCAGAATTGGAGCTGGAACTTGTGAGCAGCCCTTGACTTCTGAGAGGGATGTGTGGTGGGGTGTCTATCCCATGATAATATAAGTGAGATATCACTGGAATATGAGACTAGAGAGGGCATTGAGTCTCACAGGAGTACTGAGACAGAAATCCCATTTTAAGAGGCAATGAGGGTTGGTTTATTTGTTTGTTTTGGTTGTCATTTGTTGTTGTTGCTACTGGTAATCTTAGCCTGCAACAGGAGCAGGTCATTTGGGCCATTCAAACCAGAATTAATTGGTGTCAACAACCAACTGGTGCCTAACCTCAGTCTAGCTGCTGGAAAACAGCACCACAAACTCATCCTGTCAGCAGAAGGTGCTGAGCAATCACAGAGACACGGGGCCAGAAGGAATCTCAGGAGATGATATAATCAGTGGACAGACATCTCTTCTGTCCCTACAGGCTGATTGTCAACACCTTCTCACATAAACAATCCCACCAAGTGTGTGCTCCTGATGCCTCTGAAAGTTTGAGGAGCAGGGGTTCCAAGAGTGGGGGACAGCAATGCCTCCCCACAGAGCTGTGCTGCAGGATGGGGCTGGGCCAGGTTTGGGGTGCAGGGCTGTTTGGCAGCCTGGCCAGCAGGGCTTGCTAACTTTTCTCCAGAAACTGCAGAGCAGGAGTGCCAAGTGGCCCTGGTCTGGCTGGCAGCCCTGGGATGGTGCCTGCCAGGGGAGCTGCACTCCAGCTGGGCCACAGCCAAACGCTGCCTGTGGAAGCTGGAACATGGAATCAAAGAGTCACAGAATGCTTTGGGTTGGAAGGGACCTTCAAGACCATCCAGTTCCACCCCTCTGCCAAAGGCAGGGACACCTTCCACTAAACCAGGCTGCTCCAAGCCTCATCCAACCTGGTTTTGAACACTTCCAGGGATGGAGCAGCCACAGCTTCTCTGGGCAACCTGTTCTGGTGTCTCACCATCCTGAGAGGTGAGAATTTCTTCCTAATTTCTAATCTAACCCTGCCCTCTGTCAGTTTGAAGCCATTCCCCCTTGTCCTGTGACTCCATGCCCTTTCCAAAACTCTGTCTACTGCTTAACAGCCAAGATTGCAGTGCTTAACTGAGGATGTCGATGACCATATGGTAGCATTTCTTGTTTAGGAAAACTTTTGCAAAACACTGTGTGGAGCTCTATGAAGACTGTGAGATTTCCCATGTAACAGGATAAAGCTCAAGCCAATGTGCAGCACCCTTGTGTCTTTGTCTGGGTGGTCAGGCATGGCTTGCCTCATTCTCACACTGCTGCTTGGGGAGAGGGCTGGTGTCTGATGGGAATCACAGAATAATTTTGGTTGGAAAAGGCCTTCAAGATAATTGAGTCCAAATTTTCTTCCAGCACTGCCACACCACCACTAAGCCACGTCCCCACGTGCCACATCCACCCATAATTTAAATCCCTCCAGGGGTGGTGACTCCACCACTGCCCTGGGCAGCCTTTTTCAGTGCTTACAACCTTTTTCTGTGAAGATATTTTTTCCCTAAACCTCCCCTGGTGCAACTTGAAGCTGTTTCCTCTTGTCCTGTCCCTGGAGAAGAAACTGGCACGATGCTTTGCAAGGTAGCACCTGATTCAAAGGTGTGCAGGAATCCTGTGCAGCAGCAGGATGCTCTTCCTGCTCCATGTTAACCCATATCAGGTTTTTTGGCTTTTGGCAATCACCCCTGAGTGGGACAGGAACCAAACACAGAGAGAGCACAGTGGTGGCAGCTCCAGATTTGTGCCTGAAAGGAAGCTTGCATTTCTCGGGTAGTCAAAGTGTGTGGGGGAAAAAAATCTCTGTTCAGAGGAGCTGTAGCAGAGCACTGTTGTCCTGATGACACATTGGAGGGTTAAGATTTTTGGGCATTTCCTTTGCACATTTTTCTCATCCCCAACATAACTCCCAGCACGTGCTGGGTCTTTGCCAGCTCCTTTGTCTTTCATCTCAGAGCTTTTCTTTCGGGGCTCTGGGACAGCCTGGGGGAGAGAATACAATCCTGGCTGTGGCAGGGAAGTGTCACAGTCTGGCAGACACCAGGGTCGAATCCCATCCCTGAGCCTCTCTCCTGGAGCCCTCACACAACCTGGGAGCAGGAAGACACGAGCTCCCCCTCTGCATCCTGCAAGAGACAGAACAGATGCTACTCCTGACCCTCCGGGATCCGTCGGAGAGGAAGGAGCAGAGCCAGCTCCAGGACTCATTTCTCTCCACCAGGCCTGTGAGATGGATTCAGCCATGGCAGTGTCAGAAATTGCTGTCAGGTCTAGGAGATGGGTCTGGGTGTTTGTCACCTCCAGAGCCAGAAGCTCAGCTTGCCCCAGCAGAATCATCTCTGCGCCATCAGCAGACCTGGTCTTTGGGAAGGGTCGTGGATTTGTCTCCTGACACTGCTCCAAATTCTTCCTTTCCTGCAAGGTTAAACTGGGAATAATCCTCAAAACATGGTTTATGCTGTGGTGGCTTCTCAAGCTTTGGCTGAAGCTGTGTGGCTTGAGGAAACCTCTCCAGTAATCTCTCTGAGGCACACTGACCTCCCCAGCCAGCAGTGACCTGCTGTTGTGCTGTCCCCCAGCCAAAACTGGCCTGGGTTTGACCTTCAGATTCTTTCCTGTCCTTCCTGAGGAACTTTGGAGGAAATAAGGAGAAAAAACCAATAACAGCAGGGTGGATTTTGGTGGCAGCTGGGGTTCTGCTCTTCCCTGAGCATTCAAGCAGCTCTCAAAGTCTTAACTGTGCATTTTTATGGCTAAACTGAGGTGTGACAATGCATTTACAGGAGCTGTGCTCTGCCAAGCCCTGACCCAGCCCTTGCACAAGTGAGGACAAGGACTTGGACAACTCAAACCTGCTGAATGCACCTTTGGGCTCGAGCACATCTGTAAAGCCTTGCTGAAGGTAAGGCAGGTGCCCAGCACCGAGACTCCAGGGCAGGAATTACTCAGGAAGGGCTCAAATAATAGGGAAACAATGACTAAAAAGCTGCCTGTTCATTGCAGCCTCTCTGGAAACATAAGAGATGTGTTTGGGGAGCAAGGACAAAATGAAAGGGGCAGAACAATAAGCTGATTCAAGCACCTGAGAATATATTTAAAGCAAGAGAAAGAGAAGGAAAAAAAAGACTAAAATTTCTGAAGCAGCACTCGAGTGCATTTTTTTCTGCAGCTGGTTCATGTATCACCTTCCTTATTGATTTTTTTTCCTCTGCGCTGAAAATATACATTATCTTCCAATCCTTCTTCAGTGAAGTAAATCTAAAATGAAAACAAACTACACATTTGGCCAACCCTGCCTTAAAATTACACATCAAGAACATTTCCAGTGACAAATACTTTCAAGGCAAACAAACTGAAGAGAAATTAAAAAATCTCTGTGGGGCATAAATATGTAATTACACTCACACAGGGAGCATTTTATCAGGTAAACCATCCTACTTTGTTAATTGAAATGCTGCAGCACAAGGTTTTTTGACAAAGGGGCTGAATATGCATGCATATTTTTCACTGCTGCTGTTCCATTTCTCTCTTTCCTTTCCCTGTGTGCTCCAGCGATGGGGTAGTGATCACTCCTGCTTTCTTTGTTCAAATATCCCCATTTCTGCCACCTCCACTTAATTCTGGAAGGGAAAGTTTTACCTTTCACTGGAGGTGCAGGATTGTGGGGGGTTTTGTTGACTTGAAAAAAGAAACCAAACCAAACCCCAGAAAAACAGAAACCAAGCGTTTTTCTTAAATTAAACTCTCCAGAAACAATAAAATGCTGAGAATTTAAAAAGAGAGCAGACAGAATAAAAAGAACTGCAGGAAGCAGGTACAGCTGTGTTGACCTAATCCCACTAAAACAACCTTACCAGGGTGAGGATGAGCTTTGGGAGCTGATGGGAGCAAGGCTGAAGTTTGGGGCTAAAGAGGTTTGAGGTCCAAGCCTTTGTTAGAGGAGCATTTGTCAGTGTTTAGTGGCCACGGGCAGCAGTCAGTGAAATATTTACAGCACAATCCCTTCCAAGAAGCGTGGCTGCTGGCAGGGTGTTTAATTGTCTAAATGCAAGCTGCAGTGCCAGCTGTGGGTTTGCTCACCCATCTGCGAGGGCTCTGCCATGCCAGTTCTCCTGCCCCGAGCAGGAAACAGGGAATATCCTCCCTGGAAAGAGGGGACAGGGTGGCCCCATGCACAGAGCTTGCTTGGCAGTGGTGACAACTGTGACAGCACCTAGACTGAGAAGAAGCAGTGCCCAGGCTTCCTCTAAGGAAGGAATCTGGGATGCTGGGGTGCCAGCACCTCTTCTCCCTGCAAATGGATGCAGATTAATGTGTTCCCTCTCACAACCTGTTGCCTGCTTGGGTTTTTCTCTGCATTTTCTGCCCCTCTAATGTGCACTACAGAAGGTGCCCCAGTTGCACAGCCTTTAGCCACCATCATCTGGGGAAACTCAGGCAGGCTTCAGTGTTTTTCTTCATGGGTTTTGTATGTCCATGCTCCCATTCTGCCTCGTGCCATCTCTGCTTCCCTGCATAGATCCTTCTCTTTCACAGTTATGTTCCACAAGTATGACCTTCACTCCATTTCCAGTCCCTTTCCAAGGCTCTGCTGGTTTTTAGGGAACAGAAGAAGGTTGGCTTACATTTCCAGAGAAGGAGGGCATTTCCATGCCATGCACCTCTCCAGGACATCTTTGTCAAAAGCCTATGGACATGTAAACCCTTGGAAAACATTCTAAAATGGACAAAATAACTTTAAGTGGTCTGTTGGTCTGTCTCTGTTTCATTTGTTTGGCTTTGCACCATGACAACACCACTGTGTCCTCCCCCAGGAGTGATGTGGTTGAATGGGAGTTGTTTTGAAACCACTCAGTGGTTGAAGACCAAGAAGTTTCCAGCACTCAGAAGTCTCCTGTTTTCCCTCTGACCCTGAACCTTGAATAATTTTACACAAAGAGGATCAGGTTTGGTACAGGACATGTGAGAAATCCGGTGTGATGTAACAGAATATTTTAGCCACGTGTGTGTCCTTTCCCATTTATTTTTGATTGAGTAGATCCTCCCTTCTTCCCCTCTAGAAGATTCCATGCAAGAATCCCACCAGTCCTCTGCAGGACCTGTCCGGCCACGAGAGTGCCCAGCAGCTGAAATACAAGTGCTGTGAAGACTTTTTTAGGTGGAAACTGCAGCATCCAGATAATTTTATTATCTTGAGAATTAAGCACCATCTTGGCAGGGATTTTAACCCAGACATCCCAGTCCACACATGGTTCTAGGTTTTGGCATTTTATCCTTGGTCTATTTTGTTGGACAGATGGTTTTGGCAATAGAATATTTGCTATATTCTTCAATATCTTTGGCTGGCTCATGTCCCTCCTGACTCTCATTCATGGGGACACTTCCCCATCTTTTTCTCCCCCCTCCTTTTGCCTTTTGAGCTGTAGGGTGGTTGTTTGCTCAATAAACAATATTTGAAGTCAGCTGTCTCCAGGTATCTGTGTTGACTGAAAGCACTGGGCTGTGTCAGAGAGAGCAAACAAAGCAGCTTTAGACACTGTTATGGTTCATGTGAAGCCCTCAAACGTGGCTGGTGAGGATTCCCTTAGTGACAGATCAGGGGATGCTTGAAGGAGCTTGACACTGCATTACTTTTTGGTTTTATTACCATTATTTTCCTAAAATACAAGAATAGTTCACCTGTGTTTACATAAAAAGCAAATAAGATACCTTGCATCAATTTGGCTTGGAAAGTTGGTTATTTCAACATTCAGCTCTAATTCTTCACCTGGTATTCTCACAGGAACATCTTTCTTGGACATTTCAGTATCTCAAGATTTGCAAAGCAGAGCAGCCACAGCACCCAGTGCTGAACTGCCAGGGATGGGAATGCAGGGATAAAGGCTTATTGAAGAGTCATTCTCTGGCACTGTGTTTTTGTTTACCATTTTAAAAAACAGCCTGGGATCACTTTCAGGCTGTGGTCCTGTCGTGACAGCATCAGACAGCTTGGCCAGAAATTTCCAAAGGTTTTGATGATTCATTTTTCCTTGCATTTTAATTAAAAATTTGTGCTCTTGCATTTCCTGATTGGGCTTTTAGTTATTTTTTAATGGGTGGATCTGTGCTGGTTTCTGTTCCTGCCTTTTCTTCCTCATGTGTTAATGAATAAATCTGGGCTGGTTTTGCTGAGAGCTGTAACACTTGCTCCTGCTGGTGGGTAGGGCATTCCATGAATCCAAACTGAGATGCCAGCTAAAAGTACACCTGCCTGTGGTGCCTTCAAAATCCCTCAGTGGTTTTATAAACCAGATGATGAGACCAGGAAAGTGTTTGCCAAACTCAGATTTAGTCTGTGGTGCAGTGATAGCTGGATGAAGTGTTGAGATACCAGTTGGATCATGCTGCTGGTAAGGCTGCTGTGACCCTTGTGAAGTGTTGCAGGAACACCTCAGAAAATGGAATATTGGTTCCACATCTTTTTTTTTTTTTTAATACTGAAATTCGGTTATAAGACATTGTTTTGCCATTTTAATTAGTTTTTAATTTTTTTTTTCATTTTGTTTGCATTTGTCACCATAAAAGACCACCAAATTATCTTCTTTTTTACTGCCTTGTGTGCTGTAGTCCAGAAGTGGATTGAGGCAGCAAGACATGGGAGGATTCCATGGTAAAGGAGGCTGCAGGGAGAATTCCTGTCAGCTGGGCTTTATGGACAAGGTCACAGGTTGTGCAGGGGGCAGAAAGTCCTGACTGTGGAGTTTTGCCATGAAAGCACATGAGGAATAGCTACAGCTGTTGGAGAGCAGAAGGGAAAAGCCATTTGTGTGGGCATCACACTGGACTGGTTGGATAAAACCCTCATTTCTTCTCCTCTCCAGAATCAGTAAAGATATTTCTTCAGTAGAGGTGCAGAGGGAGCTCAGAAAATCTCCAGACAGCAGCACTTGGGGACAGGGTTTAGGGGTGGCCTTGGCAGAGCTGGGGGAATGGTTTGACTTGGTGATTTTGGAGGTGTTTTCTCACCTTAATTTCATGGTCCAGCTGGATCCCAGGAGAGCTGCTCAGCCAGCAGCCTGGCACATGCTCTGCACACCTCAGGGATGCTGCCTCGCACTGTCCTTTTGCCTCCTGCTTTTGCAGACAAACTTTTTTTGCTGAACAATGTAGATAGCAGCTTTGAAGGGAAAACAGACCCCCAGCCCCTCCACAAACAAATCCAGCATCACTCTAAACCCATGCATTTCCTTGGCCCTGCAGCATCTGTCAAAGAGCTGCTTCAGTACCTCAATGCTTGGGAGCTGTAACTTCCACCCTCAAACTATTTGGCTTGTTCTGATATATTCTTGTGCTAATGCCAGTTTTCTGTCTAAGCAGGCTTCTTTGCTTTGTTGTGCTCACTTCCCTGCCATATTTCTACAGGGAAAGCTGAATGCTTTTGCATCTTCTCCTGGAAGATTGAAATTCCCATCTCCCTGGCTTCTCTGTACTTGTTGGAATGGGAGGATCTTTCCTGAATGAGGCTCCCTGCTCAGCCTGTGACCCTGGAGAGGATCAGTGATACTCCCCTAACTCCACTGGCTACATCTGGACAGATAAACCTTAGGACTTCACTTGGCTTTTCCACTCCTACAGGATACTGGAGTGCTGCAGTCACCCAGGTAAAGCATATCCCAGTTTTATGGGTCTGGTTTTTGTCAGCTAATGGGCCTTTATTAAAGTGGACTTCCTTAAATTAATCTCACATCTGTGACCCTGAGATCATCATCGTGTTTCCACAGGATTCCCATTTGTCTTAAATGCCTCTCCAACCTCATATTTCAGCAAGCTGGATTTGTATCCTCCCATATTTCTCTCTCCTTTGAAGAAATATCTTTCCATTTCTCTTTACACTCAGATAAACATTTGATGCTTCATTTGACTTGGGCTCCTTTTCCTGGACAAAACCTGGAGTCTCTCTGTGAGGGTGGTTAATGGGATGTGCCAGTGCAAGGAAGTGTCCTTGCTTAGCCATCTCTACAAGGACTTACCTGCCTGAGCTCTGCAATTATGTGACTTTAATTGGCTTTTAATTTGGGAAGATTATATAATATACTTAAATGAAAACCACAGAGGTGTCGTTAATACACAGGTTATGAATTGCAAACAAAATGATAAGTGACTGAATTGCTTCTGAGCTCACACAGGCAAATTCACATTTTCTTTCCCATGTATTTAATATGAGATATACCAGAAAGTTCATAATTAGGAAACTACAAGGGTTTAAAACCTATATTGCAAAAAATACATTTTTGTGGCTCTGGAGGTTGCAAACATGCTTTCCATGTCGAGCTGTATGTTGCATTGATGCTGATTTAATCATTCATTAAACATTAGTAAGAGGCCAATTATGCTGTTCAAGAATAAGATGTTTTACGAGGAAATGACAAAAAGATACATGTAATCATTGAAATGCCAGTTTACAATCAGATAGGATGGGAAATAATCCCTTTAGCAAGCTTAAGCTTTTACATATTAATGGCAACATTGGGGAGAGTGGGAAGAGGGCTTTAACAGCCTCGTGGCCTCCCAGCCCTGATGGGAAGTGAGAGCTCGTGGTGCTCTGGACAGAGATTTAACAACTTTTATTCTGTGCACAGACACCTTGAGACTTGGGTCTTCAAGGGCCCTACCTGTAGTTAGCAAGTCTCTGTCTACACATTCAACATAAACACAGAGAGAAGAGGGCTGGAAATATAATTCTGTCTCTTCAGAGAGGTCATGGAACACCAGAATGGTTTGGGTTGGAAGGGAACTTAAAGATAATCTCATTCCAAGCCCCTGCCATGGGCAGGGACACCTTCCACTGTCCCAGAGTGCTCCAAGCCCCGTCCAACCTGGCCTTGGACACTTCCAGGGATCCAGGGGCAGCCACAGCTGCTCTGGGCACCCTGTGCCAGGGCCTCACACCCTCACAGTCAAGAATTTTTTCCTAATATACAGCCTAAATGTGGTCTCTCTGAGTGTGCAGCCATTCCTCCTTGTCCCGTCACTCCATTCCCTTGTTCAAAGTCCCTTTTCAGCTCTCTTGGAGCCCCTTCAGGCACTGGAAGGAGCTTTATGATCTCCTCAGAACCTTCTCCAAGCTGAACAACACCAACTCCCTCAGCCTTTCCTTACAGGAGTGGATTCCATCCCTTTAATCACCTTCATGGCCTCCTCTGGACTGAATCCCAGGTGAGATGTGAGGAGTTAAGATCCACTGGGACACTTCCATACTTATATTTTAAATGTCCATGTCAAGCACTTCATGGAAAAGGGAGGATGGGTGGAGAATTTATCCATAAAGTCACACCTGAGAAACCACAGCTGCTGGAGAAGCAGGGAGGGACAGAAACTCATTTTCCCACCTGTTTTCCAGTACAAGACTTAGGGACACCAAGCAAAACTGTTGGGTCATGGATGAAAAAATAAACAGGAAGAAGTGGTTCTTTACATCCAGAGTTGTGAAGGGGTGGAACTCCTGGCTGCAGTACTTGGTGGATGCTCAAAGTTCACCCAAGTTCATTGGTGGATGCTCAAAGTTCATCAAAGTTCAAAAAGTCAGCAGATAAATCCATGGAGAGAAAGTTGTTTGGGGGCTGTTAAACACCATGTTTCTCTTTCTCTGGAAGTTTCTCAGCTGCAAGGTTTTGTGCATGGGGAAAATGTGTAATAGGAAGAAGACAACATCCAGCAAACCGTGGGCTGCATTGCTGAAAGAACAGAGACTGCCTTGGTGTGTATGAGATGAAAACCAAAAAGGTGACAAAAGGCCAAAAAGCTCCACAGGCAAGCTAAAAAAAGGGAAGAAAAAAGATAATTTTGAAATTTTAATGTCCTCATGAACTCTACTCCAAAATTTCTCACCTCTGAATTGCTCTGGGTACTTTCTGTGTCTGAAGGTCTCACAGTTCCCAGGTTTCCTCTAGGATTTGAATTCTCCTGTCTTCTGCTCTAAACACATTTGGATTGAAGACTGAATAGGGTCAGGCAGAGAAAATCCATCATAATTTGAGCAAACACTCAATCCTTATGAAAAATTAAAGACAGGAAACCCAAAGATTAGGGAAACTTGTTTGCAAGGAAGAAAATCACAGAATATGAAAGCCCCTTGCATTCCAAGCGAACAACAGAGAACAAAGAAATTATGTTTTCCATGCCTGTTTAATCGACAGAAAATAACTAAGAATATGTTCTGTTAATGGATGTGGGACCAGGATATCCTGGGGCAACAAGAGAAAAAAGCAGAGAAGACCCAGGTGAGCAGAACATGGGTTCCAGATAAACCTCAGCCAAGCCTCACTCCAGCTTCCCAGAGCCATGCCAAGCCTTGATGTTCTCCAACTGCTCTACTGACTCCTACATCTGGCTGCCCAAAGCCCACAGCCCCCTTTTCCCAAATCCAGTTGGTCAGCTGTCCCCGTTGCCATGCAGGCCTCTGGGCAACAGACCCAGGCAATGCTGTTGAGAGGGAGAAAAATGTATTCCAGCAATAATATTGAAGGGTTACAGCTGCCAAACACACTGTGCCTGTGAAACACCTGTTGAGTAGCTGTTGCAGTGGGAAGAGCAAGATGAAGAAAGACAGCTGTAAAAGTGCCAGCAGCAGTAGGAAGCTCTGCTAAGACTGCTTTGTGCCAGTTAGAGATGTGCCAAATTATTTGGCTGCATTTCAAATATCTGGGTGTCCACTACATTTGCCAGCTCACGCTCCCAGGGAATACTTCAGCATTAACACCACCACTGCCACGCTCCCCCTGCTCTCCCACTTTCATTTCAGCCTTTGAGTTTCCAGGCTTCTTTTATTCCTGGTTCCTTCCAGTGTAAAGGAAAGCCCAGTTTTGCAGTGCAGAGCCCAAAATAAGGGCTGGGATCTGGAGCTGGTGGGAAGACAAAACACTGCTGTAAAGGTTTTTGGCAATTGGCTTGTGAGATCTGCTGGGTTATTGTTTTGTGTCTCCCCTGTTGTTGTTGTTGTGGGTTTTTCCCAGAAAATAATAATTTTATCTTTTACAAACACTTAGCTAACCTGGACACTTCTGCCTGTCCATCTAGAAATCCTTGGAGCTGCAGAGCTCAGCTTGGGGAAGTTTACAATGGGAAATTTGAAAGTTTAGGTGGGCTGGACAGGTGGCAAAGGTGGAAATACAATGGCAGGATTCTATAGGGAAATATTCCAACTGTGTTGTAGCTACAGATGTGGCACTTGAAGACATGAGTTAATGGTGGGCTTGGCAGTGCTGGGGGAATGGTTGGACTTGATGATCTTAAAGGTTTTTCCCAGCCCATATGATTCCATGATACCATGAAAAAGCACTGTCTGAAGAAACAAGGAATGGAGAGAAGGTGGAGTTACAGACTAACAAGATTCTGTTTTAGATAATCTTCCTCCTGCAATGCTCAGAGAGTGCAGGTTCATGTCTAGGACCCCCCAGTTCCTCCTTATTTTCCCTTAAGGCCATCTGCACTGCCAAAAGTGAAAAAACCTGAAAAAACACCCTTCCCCTTGTCCACAGTAGGACCTAGGGATATGCCCAAAGCTAATTTTACCTTTTTAAGAGTTCTGAAAGCTAAAATAAGCAACTAAATCTCAAAGAATTAAATTCTTGCTCAAATAATTCCTGTTAACTCTCCTAACTCCTCACCTTGCCCAGGTGATATCCCAGACTCTGGAATTACAGAACACTGCTGTGCCTGTACAGCTGCAGCAGTTTACTTGCTTTTCTATTTGACACCATCATCTATTGTCATGATTTCTTTAAATTCCCAAATCCTAAGAATGATCAGAAACTCCCCTGGACCAAGGAGATAATACTTTTCTCAGGGAGCTTTTTTCCTTCCCAGGAAGGTTTATCTGTTAAGTATTTGTGGGAAACAATTCATCTTCTTCTGTTTATTTATGAATATTTCCAAGACATGGCAGTTGATTAGCCCTGGAGGTGGTATTTCTCTGGGAGGTATCATTGCTTTGCTAGTTGCAGACAGAGATGGAAAGGTCTGAAATCCCAACAAACAGAACTGAAGAATCCAAACCCTCTTGTGTGCCTTCCCTCACCTCGTGGTAACCCTTCTGGAGCAGAGATTCACTCCTGTGGGTTGTTTGTTTGTTTGTTTGGGGGTTTTTGTGGGTTTTTTTGTGGGGGGATTTTTTGGGGAGGTTTTATTTTGTTTGGTTTTTTGGGGTTTGGTTTGGTTTGGTTTGGGCTTTTTTCCCTTACAAAATGGGATCCTGCTTGAGCTTGGTTCTCTGAACTGACGGTAATACATAGAACAATACCTAAACCAAAAACCCTTCACACCCCCTCCCTCAGAACAGGACCTGTCTTGAGAATAAAACTAATTTATTACAGAAACACAAATCTGTGCTTTTTGAAAGAAACAGAAAATATCACACCTTTCAAATTGGCACAAGAGTTTATCTTTCCCTTTTGAGCTGATTTTCCAAGCACTCTCCACTCTAATTACAGATTTTGCTTTCCAGACCCCAATCCACCTGTTCTTCTCCTGGATTGTTTAGGCCAGGATTTCTATCTGTATGCCTGGCTTACTCTGATTTTACCTGCAGGTGAAGGTCAAGGAGCCAGTGGTTGTACTTCAACAGGGCTTGCAAGACTCTTTGCTTAATCTTTCCTCCAAGATAATGGGAGAAGCTCTCACTTTTAGAAGTTTCCAGAAATTCCTGTCACTGTTCCTGTCTCTGTGCTAACCACTTAGGGAAGGACAGAGATATTTTCCCTTGAACTTTCAAGTATCCAGGGGAACTAAAAAGTTACAGCCTCTTGAAACCCCTGTGGCTGCATCTCACAAATAATCACAAAAGACTTTGCCTGTTGTCTTGGCCATGTCAAACTTCTCTTCAGACATCCAGAAAATGCATCTTTACTGTTAATCTTCCTGGCTTTGTTGCCAGAGTCATGGGTTATGGTCTGTTTGTCCTGAGAAAATGTTATCTGAGTCAATATTTAGACAGAATAAGCCTTAATCACAGCATAGTTTTATGCTTCATTAAAGAGGTTTTCCATTTGCTCTCTTCAGAAAATAATGCAGGATGTATCAGAAGCAAACAAATGGGGTAGATTTCCTATTCATGCAACAATTTCCTTCTTGCTCAGAAATAAAGGACTATTTGCTTGTGCAGAAACCTTTCTTTTCTTCCTTCAGGGGAGGCAGAGGGATAATTTTCCCCACCCTCACCAGTGTGGATCTCTTGTTGGGTGGTGCCCAACTCCTCCCACTGCTGCTGCTCAGACCCAGAATGACCCAGACTGTTGTCCTCTTAACCATCCCCTTAGATGCCACCCAAAAATATTGCTCAACTCTGCAGACCATTCTGAACAATCTGCTTTTAGGAGTGGTCCCAACCTTGGTGGACTCCCAGAAATGCAGCTCTGGCTCTTTATCAGTCCCATCTCACCTTAAGACTGGAAACACCCAGGGTGTGGAAACACCACAGAATCATTTAGGTTAGAAAAGACCTCCAAGATCATCAAGTTTGGCTGATCCCCACCTTGCCAAATAAACCATGGCCCTGAGTGCCACGTCCTTGAACACCTCCAGGGATTGTGGCTCCAGCCTGGGCAGCCCCTTCCAGTGCAGACCAGACCAACAGGGCAAGGCTGCAGGGCAGCAGGTGGTGGAGGGAGGCCAAGCAGACAAAGTCTGTCCCCTTCTCCAGGGCATGGAAGAGCAGATGATTTTTCCTGCAGTGCTCTGAAAAAAAAAAAGAAAAAAATTCTTTCATCTCTTTCCTGAGAAAAGGCCAATGCTGAGCCTAGCAGATTATTCAATAACATCTCATAAAAATATTAAACTCCTATATCGGAACCAAATTAAAATTGTATTTCATGATGTGAACAAAGGTACCCAAGTTGATTTCGTCTCTGTCTCCCTTCTTTTTCAAATTTAATATCACACAGAAGAGAGAAATGAAATCTGTATTTAAATGGCTGTGGAACATTGTGCATTTAAAGTGCACAGCAAGTCACTCCCTGAAGCACTCCATATGATATGTAAATCTTTTGATCTTTCACAAAATGCATGATTTCCATAAAGAATAATGAGTGCTAGCTTGGGAAGTACAATATTGACTGTCACTGTACTGCACTTAGCCACAATTATTATTTGCATGGCTTTTGCAACATAACTGGAGGGGAGAGTCCTGTGAATATTTTTAATGCATTCTAATAGCTGCTAAAAGAGATTTTATTTCATAATAGGTGCATTCTTTCTTTTGGGTCTACAAGCTTCTTTTTTTTCCCAATTTATTCATTACCTTTTTTTTTTTTTTTTTCTCTCTTTATAAGGAAGCATCTATGGGGAAAATCAGAGGAGCACACAAGTCCTGCTTGTGTGACATCCTGCCCTGCCATGAGCTGCAGGAAAGCAGAAGAATCAACAATAACATTTACTTATTCTTGAAGCCAATGGGTAAAGTTTAATTTGAGGAAGGATCTCAGGTGTGATCTGTGTGACAGAGCTTGAAGTGATCATCACCCTTTGAGGCATTTTTGGTGGAACCTCTGCAGGGTTTAAATCCATGGAGACCCCATGGGATTGGGGTCAGTGGAGCCTTTGGCATCAGTCCAGCCTTTTTCCTCTGGCTTTCCACATGGGAAGGTCTCAAATGCCCTGGCCCAGTGGCAGCTGTGCTCATTTCCAGTGCTGGTGGTGGGAGGGAGGAGCTGAGCCATGGCAATCTGCATGCTGAGATTTTCCCATCTACTTTTCCCAGCTCCTTGGAGATGCATCAGCCCAGAGCCCTCCTGGAGGTGGGGGAGCTGGATCCTGTCAAGCAGAAGAAGAGAATTCTCCCATCTTTCTCAGGGATTCCAGCACCCTGTTTGTTCACCCATGAGATGGGAAGACTACAAGCTCATGGTGCAGGAAAGAGAGGTAGGAAAAAGGCCTACCACAAACACCCCATTAAATAAAGGAAAATTTAACAATTAACTTACTGCACCTCTGCTTTGCTGTTCCCTTCCTGAAGGTTTTGACATCTCTCTGAAGCTCTGTCCCAAGTAGCCAAATGCATTTTTTGCTTTCATTACAACAAAGCCCAGAAGATACAGAGCGAGGTTAGGGTTGGTTGAGCTGGCAGGATGATGGTCAGGAAAAGGCAAATTTCTGAGGATGAAAGTTTCTCATCATGCAGGATTGACTGAGGAGTCCAAAGAGACTCAGTGGAGTCAAGTGCCAGGCACCAACTGACTCCTCAGGGACCTGAGTATCCACACAAGTGACACCCTGAGGGTGTGATCAGGATGCAGCCCCAAGATGGGTCTGAGCCCCTGGTGACCTCTTGGTGCAGGGCACAGACCCCTCCTGGCATCAGGCAGCAAAGATTCCAGCTGCTCTGCACTCATCTGGTCTCTAGGGCCAGCCTGCAAGGAGAAAGTGAAGTTTTGTCTCTGTGTGCCTCAGTTTCTCTGAGGGTGAATTAGGCATAGTGCCATTTTCTTTATTTACAAAAGCACTTTGAGGGCCAGGGAAGAAATTGTGGTAGTAATGGTGTAGCTGAACAGTGAAAGAGGTGAACAGAGCTGAACTGAAATTAGAAATTGGTCTTCTGATTAGAAGCAGGCTTCAGGAGACCAAGATGGTGGCAGACACTTTCTGAGCTCACTGCACAGTCAAAGCCCATTTTCATCCAAAACAGGATTTGTGAATATTTCTTTCAATGTATTTCAGCTTCATTCCGACCTAGAAAGAATTTAGCACATGAAAAATTAGTTCTGTCCACGGCAAGGAGGCATCAAAATCCTTTTGTTTGTTTGACTGCTTGGTTCAAACTGTGACACATCATGGAGAGGCACTGTTCCTATTTTTTTATTGCTTTCATCCTTGAAGATTTAACTCCTGCTCAGCACTGATCATTCAGTTCTCTTTAAAGGACTAATAATGCAGAGGACTTAGATCTTGTGAGCTAATTCTTTCAGGTTTATTTCCTGGTGCTGGTTTATTAATATATAGTAAATGCTATTTATTGCCCTATGTTTTCTGGAACCATTTTTATTTTCCCACCTTAGAAACATTGGTCCATGCAGGAGCCCATCTTCATGGGTAACAAAAAGGCAAAAAAAAGTTTGGGTTGAATGGCTGCATTGTTGTGTGTAGCACAAGAACCAGATTGCTGATCCTAAGGCTTTCTTTTTTAATTCTGGACCATTAGGATAATATCAATCAAAAAATGATTCCTCTGTGGGAATCTTTTTTAGAAATGAGCTGCACCAGTTCCCCAAAATCTCCTGAACTTGTTTACCTGGTAAGACTTGTAGTAATTTTCCATAACATCCTGCCATTTATTATGCTCTGGAAAGGCACTATAGTGATTTCAAGAGGAGAAAACCAAGAAAGATTATTCATTTCACATCCTCATGCAATTCTTTTGTAGGTGGCTTTCAACAAAGGGTGATATTGGATTACATTCATTTTGGTTCTTAATAAACTAGTAAATCTCCCATTGTTCTATGTTGTCCAATTATAAAAGCAATGAATATGAGACTAAGCACTTCAAGATAACCATAGCTTTAAAGATAGACAAAAAGCTTTATAGATTAGGATCAGAATAAAACTGCCATTTTTGTAGGGTTTTGATGAAGAATATTTTGTGAATTAAAGCGTTCTCTCTTAGGAACATCAATAAATTACTCTTTAAGTAGGAACTGCAGCTCTCAGGAAGAGTTTTTGAATATCTGGGATACTGAAAAGGGACAGAAGTAAATCCTTCCTAGAAGTTATTTCCTTGCTGTCTGAAGAGGTGATTATGAAGGGTTTTTCCAGAGGTCTGTTTCCCTGTAGGAGCCATCTGTTGGAATTTTCTTGAGCCATTTCTGTTGCCTTCCCATTTTGGTCATGGTGTCTTTTCAAACATGGTTCTTAGCTACAGTGTGTTTCAAGAATTGAATCTTCAGTACATTCTAAAGGCTTAATTGGCAATAAAAATCAGCATTTTGAAGTCAGGGTTTGCTTGTTTTGCTTGGTCCAAAGCAAAGGTTTCCAAAGTTGTCCAAGAACTGCTTCTGCAAGGTCTCTGGGGGTAGTGGGGAACAACATTGGCAAGTGGTTTAAACACACTGGGCAGGGGCTGGGCCACTGCAGTAAAATTCTGAGCATGGAAAGTTGTGAAAAAAAGAAGAGTTGCAAATCACAGCCTTAAATATCACAGAGTGCTCTGTGGGCTTGTGAACTGGGATCATTGCCTTGCTTGACTCCAGAGGAATTCATGAGACATTTACAAAAAGATTTATTAATCTATTAATTGCCAACAGATTCTTTGTCAGCAAATCCTTAATGGAAAGCAGAGCCCTCCACCCCTTTAATCCTCATAATCCTACCTTGCATGCAACTTCCCAAAATTTGATGTGGAATGGCTTAATATTGTGAATTTGTTCCTTGGCAGAGAAGAAGCAGTGAGGTACAGCTCTCTCCAGTGGTCACACAGGACAAATGTCCCATCCCAGCTCATCCCAGCTCTCAGTTAAACTGCAGTGTAAAGGGAATGTGCACCACAGGTGTCAGCTTGGAAGAGAGGAAAATACATCATGGGGAGATGGAGAAGGAAGCACGTGGACAGATGTGGGTATGTTTAGATGCCTGAGCCCAAGCATTAAACATCTGTCTTGTCATTGTGAAGATCCAGCACCCAAATCACCCCTTGGCTTGTGCTGGGATGAATTTTTGCATCAGGAAACTGCTGCAGCCCCAAAGAAAGCCAGGAATTCCTGTGTAAAGCAGGCTGGGAGGGGTGCCCTGCTTGGCACACCTGGCAGCAGCAGCAGTGGCACAGCTCAGGGGGGAAATGGAGAGCAGATGAGAAGATCCTTCCATGCTGTCAGTGCTCTCCTCAAAACCCTCTCACTGCTTCCCCGGGTTTCAAGCATCTCCATCTCTTCCTGGATGGCTCTTCCATTGGAGAATGAGCCTCTGGGAAATGATAATTCCTTTGCTCAGGATTGTCAGTCACATTGTGGGGCCGTGCCTGGAACAGCAATTTCAGTCTTTGATCAGTTCTGCTGAAACAACCTGTTGTCTTTTGTAATGACATTTCCATTGGGAATATTCAGATGCTGAGGCTAAAAAGAACCATTTCACAGCACACACACAACTACACACGCAGTGACTTTGCATTTTTATCTTTTTGATTTTCCAGTGGGTGTATTTGCCTGGGTTTTTTTTCTGACCACATCCATCTGCTTCCTAGTTCTTACAAAAGCTAGTTTACATGCAATAATTGCCATTAAAATGTGAAGAGAAAGCTCGTTGCACAAATGCATTGTTTTGCTCCTTTCAAAGCACACAGAAGCCACAAAACTAGATGTAGCTGACTGATGGATGGGTTTATTTAATTATTACTTTCAGAAAAATGTTCTCTATCTTGCCCATAGCAGGTGCAGGCTGTGACGTGGCATTTGCTCTGGTAATTATGCAGTTTTTTTGTAAATAGCAGAACAAGTCAGGATGAAAGATAGCACTGCCCTCAGGTTGTGGGGAATGATTCAGCTTTCTCTTTACCCAATTTCAAGTGATACATTGAAATGATAAGGTGGCTTTGATTCCTGTTGAACCTCCCACCCCCCCACCACTTCCCCACTCCTGTGACATGAAACAGGGAGGGAGAGAGAGGAAGAGGGACTGGAGGATGGAGATGTGGAAAGGGCAGTTTGTGATGGATGCTGTTATTGCAGTGAGTGATAAAGCTGATTTGGGGTACTCTGCACTGCAGTGTATCATTAAATGACGCTGGGATGTCCAATAAACAAGAATTAAAGTGGGTTTTTTGTCAGTCTAGAGCTTTCCCAGGTGAGGCACTGCAGCTCAGCACTTCCAGCCATGTGCCCTATTGCTCAGGTGTCCCCCAGTATTCTCCATCCTGTGCCTCATCCTGCTCCTCCTCTGTGTTGGAAGGAGTCTCAGAGTTCAGGCTGCTCTCCAGCATCCCCATCCCATCCTCATTTCCCTCAGCAAGGGAAAAATATCAGGGGCAGTGCAGGTGGGTGGGTGTATGGAAATTCTTCCCTAAGGGAATGACAACTAGCAAGGAATGCCAAGACAAACATCCCCCAGGCACCAGGAGATCCTTCCTGAGAGAAATGGGAGCTCTGAACTGTTCCCTGCTGCTGAAGAAGAGTGGGTTTAGATTGACTATTGGGGGTCAATAGTGAAAGTCAATTCCTGCAACCCACTCAGAGCAGAGCCTGCAGCAGTGTTGGGCTCCCAATGGTCTGAGTGTGGGAGGGTGCAGAGTCACAGAATCATGGAATGATTTTTGTTGGAGAATACTTTAAAGATCAGCTAGTCCAGCCTTCAACCCAGCACTGCCAAGATCACCTCTAACCCACGTGCCTGAGTTGTGTGAAATCTCCAGGCAGCATGTCCAAACTTGGCTGACTAAAAATTTCCACCAGGGACAACATTTTCAAAGCCAGATAACGACATTGTGGGCTTCTTTGAAATAATCCCTTTGGTCCCTTTGAAGTGGCTCAGCTGGGGTGCCCAGCACCACTCAGCACCCTGGGCAGGTCCTGGGTCCAAAGCCACATTTGGGAGATTTGCTATCTTAGCATCTCCACTCTCAGCTCGTGCTGCTGAGAGCTGCTTTATCAGATGCACTGATGTACTTGCAATTCACCTTGAAATCAATAGGTATTGATGGGCTTTGGAGGCTGCAGAAGGCAAAGTCCTGCTGCTGATGGCAGCAATGTGTCAATAACAGCTCCTGGGACAGGCACCCTTAGGAAATGTTGGCTCCTCTGCTCTCCATTGAGTTTGCAATGAAATGGGAACAAACCCCACAATGAAAATATGTGTTGAGTTTATGTAAAAGCTCAGCTGAGCAATATAATGCTTCAATGGAAGGTGCACAGTATGCATATGAATGAAAATCAGTTGATTTTTACCATGTGTCTATCAAAAATTAAAATAAAGTCATTCACAAATCTCAACGTTTTATGGAGGGGACAAATTTTTTTTTTAATTAGGATTAAAAATATTATCTACTTAAAACGTGTCCATGCATATAGTTCTGGTACAGCCTATGGCAACACCTATGATTTAAAAATAAAACTGTTTTTTTCCAAGAAGGAAGTAATTTTGAGTGATAACTAATTTAGATAGTGCTAATTATATTGGTTGGCTCTTGCAAGGGAGTCACTGGATAAAAAGTTGATTAAAGCAAAGTTATAAAACAACAATAAAAAACTCTAACTCTGCAGTTTAAGATGTTCTGAATATTTTAATGTTTGTTCCTGCCAGCTTTCTTAGCTGCACTGCAAAGTGAATGTTTCTGACTGAAATGAAATGAGAGGAAAAAAGTGGGAACTTCTGAGTAAGTTTAAGAGCAGTGAGTGTGTTCTACACCCTGAAATCCCCTTACTCAGCTGATCTCTTGATTTTCTGTGTTTTGAATCTCTGGTCAGTGTTTGCCTGGCTGAGACAAGCAATGAGTAGCTGAGAGGGTTCTTGAAGAGTTCTCTCTCTCTCTCAGACTTGCAGGACATTGCTGGGGTTGCTCACTGTGGATCCTTCCAAGTGCATTCCATGTCTTGCAATGGGATTCAGGCACAGCTGCACCCAGCAGTTTTGTAATTCCTTCTGGAAGTACCTTCCCAGCTTGGATCCAAAACTGGATCATGTCTACTTCCAGCTCTTTCACCCTTGGTTTTGCATCTGCAGTGAACCCTTGCAGGCTTGCTGGTTCACAGCTGGGTGTTTAGTCTCTATTTAGGAGTGGACAGATCCATTCATGGCTTTGTGGCCATGAGAAGCATTTGGGATTCCTCTTCCAGGCTAAAATTCCATATTTCTCTATCTTTAGGTTCTTCTGCTGGAAAACTGAAATAACTGACTAAAGCAGAAAGTGACCAAAGCCCAGACCTCCTGCAGAGGATGGAGAGAGACAAAAAATGAAGAAGCTGTGGTTATTTCTAGGTGAGTTTTCCTGTTGATCACCTCTCTTTATTTCTCAAGCCTTGTGAATAATTTGCACAAGAAGGTCATGAGGTTGGTGAGTTTTCCTGAGAAACCAGGATGATCTGACAGAGCTGTAAAGAGAATCCTAAAATCACAGAATGGTTTGGGTTGGAAAGGACCTTTAAGACCACCCAGTCCCACCCCTGCCATGGGCAGGGACACCTTCCACTGTCCCAGCTTGCTCCATGCCCCATCCAACCTGGTCTTGGACACTTCTTGGGATGGGGCAACCACAGCTTCTCTGGGCAACCTGTGCCAGGGCCTCACCACCCTCATAGAGAAGAATTTCTTCCTAATATCCCAAAAATATCCCATTTAACTCTGTCCTACACAGATAATCATTACTGTGCACACTGAAGGCTGTGTGTGCCTAATGATTTTGTGTGTAACACAGCATTCTGATTAGGAACTGATTCTTTAATCTTATCTTTCTGGTTCAAACTCATCATTATTATTATTAATATATTATTATTATTATATTTTTATAGGGCAAATATTTTATTTTAACATATATTTGCCTAATGAATAATCCACCGCACCCCATGAATACTTGGGAATTCTGAAACTTTCAAAACAAGGGATGAGTGTTAAAAGGAAGGGAAAAACAAGTAAGAAATAGAGATATTTAATGTACATCATTTAGGCTGCAAGCAGCCTGGCATAAGTTATCCTTTAATAGAGCTGTAAGAATAATTAATTTTTCAGTTCAGTGGTCAAACTGAAAAAACTGTGAGGGAGGAAGGAGAGGAGGTGAAAGGAGTGGGAAGAAACAAGGAGATGTGTTTGGGTCAACCTTAAGTAACATTTTCTCATTTTCTCTCACTGAAGCGAAACAAACACTTGCATTATCTGTTCCTTTGATAAAAGGCCCTATCTGGGTTCCTGAACAAAACTTTCCTTCTAGAAGCAAGGCCTGAAGGTCCTGCCTAGATGGTAGTGACACAGAGCATGTTTATTTTCCTGGAAAATCTCCTTTGCCTTTCCTTTCCCAGCAAAGATCACTCATTAAATCTGCCATCAGTGTACAAAGACTTTTATTAAGCATATAATTTGCATATACACTTGCTGCCCAGCTTCAGCTTGCATCGTGTTCCAACACTTCTCCAGGTGTGGACCCTGTGAGACCCTTTCTGCTAGGAGCAAGACCCCTGCTTTTAAGGCTATTAGCTTAAAAAAATTAGTAAATTTACTAATTTACTTAGTAAATTTACTTCTTAACAGTAAGTTTATTTGTATGGCTTTAATTAGGAATAAACTCCTGGCTGTGAGGGTGGGGAGGCCCTGGCACAGGGTGCCCAGAGAAACTGTGGCTGCCCCTGGATCCCTGGAATTGTTCCAGGCCAGGTTGGATGGGGCTTGGAGCAACCTGGGATAGTGGAAGGTGTCCCTGCCCAAGGCAGGGAATGGAACTGGATGGACTTTTAGTTTCCTTCCAATCCAAATAATTTCATGATTCTAGGATTCTCTTAATGAACTTTTCAGGGATGTTCTAAAATGATCTTCCAAGGCCCCAGGGGAATATGGCTCAGGTTATGGGATTGACTATGGATAAGTCTATGGATGATCTCAGAAGATTTGGATTTTTCATCATGCCTTTGCCAGGAGTTGCAGTACTGGCTTTGTCCTATCATCCTCTTCTTCCCTCATGCAGGAGTCCCTTGTTTTCAATGTATACAAACAACAGATTCCTCCCCCATCCCCCAAAAAAATAAACAAGAAAAAAAAACCCCAACAAAAATATATAGGTGTCTGTCTGATAGACTCATATGGGTAAATTTCTTTGTGGGTAATCATCAGTGAACCAAAAACCAGAGACATTTTAAAAGCATGCAAGCAAAAGAGGTTGCTAAAAGAAAAATCTTTGAAGGGGTATTATCCAATTAGCACTGATAGCTCTGCTAATATGGCAGCAATTAAAATGTTGTTTGTGAACTAAATAGGAGAAGACCTAAATATTCTTTGGACTTACATATGAATAATGTTCTAATATCTGGTGGAATAATTATAATGAAGCTGTAAGTATTCTCTCACGAGTTGTTTACTGAAATAGCAGTCTATTTAATCAGTAGCAATGCATTCAAGGTGACTAAATATTAAATATGATTGGCAGCTTGCTGCTTGGACTAAAACGATTAAGTAACATGAGAAAGAAAGTGACAGGTGACTCCAGTCCCCTCGAGGAAACATGCCCCAGCCAGGAAATGGGTTGAGACTTCTAATAATATTGGTAACAAATAAGTGCTGAAATGTTTGCTTGCAGCAGTCAGTCTGGAAAGGAATGCAAATCCTGTTACACATCTTTTTCATCTTGGTGAGGTTGCAGTGGCAGCAGTTGCCAGCTCTGAGGTGCTATGCATCTCAACCACCCTGCAGAGGCTCTTGGGTGGGGTGTGTCAGGTTATCCACCAGCAAATCCTCTCCAGCCCTCGGTGCTGAGCCAAATCCAAGCATCCCTGTGGATCTGGTGGATCTGGTGGAGCCTGGTGCACCATCACCACCTCTCCCCTGCTCACCTTTCTGGGGTCTTTCCTTGTTGCTCATCCCATTGCTGTGGATTCAGTTGGACAAACAGGGGTGAGGGATGAATTGCAAGTGGATTCCAGGAGCCTCTGGAGGTCAGCAGGAACTGAATTTGGCTCAGGCTCTGGGCTGGGATTGCTGGTTCAGCTCTGGGAAGGGAACAGAGCAAGCATGGCATTCCCAGCCCACTGTTCCACAGGAGGATGCCAAATGTTCCTGTCTCTAAACTTTATATACAATGAAAGCATTTGCTACTTGGGCTAACTCCATGATCCCCTTTTTTAGAGGGATGAGAAAACAGCCAGGCTCATACAGGATTTCCACAGCTGGACCAAAATCTGAGTCCAGTTCTTCTATTCTTGTGGCTTCTATCACAATGCTCTTTTCTAGCTGGTTCTTCCAGGTTCTCACAAGCATCTCCCTCTGTTCTGGTCCTGTGGAATAGGAGTGGAACCTTGAATCCTCTGCAGGGTTTGCTGCAGTCACTGCTGTTGCTTTTCTCTGCTTCTGTGCTGAAGCAGCCCAGCAAAGAAGTTGGGGAGCCTGGGGCAGCTCCAAGGGCAGGAAGAGGGTTTCCCTTCTTTCTCCATGTCCCTAATGGGATCCTAAGTGTGGTATAGACATGAGAGTCAATGCCCTTTTACACAGAAAGTAGAGAATGAATTCCAAACAGTACTGGAGACAGCTGACCCTTTTAGCACAATGCTTAAATATTCTAGTGCCGTGCCAAGGCAGCATGTGCAGAGTAAATATTTTAATCCCTAATTAATCACTTTGGTTAGATTGGTAAAACAGAAGTCTAATGAAAATAATTTGAAATTTCCTTCATGAATAATTGCATTGTTCAGGGGATTCTGGGAAGAGTCAACTGGCTGACCTTCCATTCTTGAGCTGCTCTATTGCTATGAGACTTAATTTGTGTCCTTCAACCCTTTTCAGTCACCGTCACGAGATTAGAAATACCTTTCATGCAGTTCAGCAGCAACTATGCAAAAGGACAGTGCAGTCAGCAGAGAGGTAAGAAATTAGCACATGCTTCCCTGTGGTGAAACACATACAGTACAGCACACAGGACAGGGCAAAGCTTCTTTTCCACTCTGTGTCCCTTTATTATGTCCTGAACATGATGGATTGCGTTGTTTATTGAAGTGCTCATGGCCATTTTTAATTAGAGATGTGAGGTCTGCGGGTGCCAGGGCTTTGGGTATTTGCAGGATTGGAAAAGAATTTGCTTGTTGTTACGTCCTGGTGGCCAGCACCATGGTTGGTCCCGTGGCTCCAGGGGAATTTATTTCCTCCTGCAGGTCCCGTCTTTCCGGTGGCCTGGTGTGAGGCACCAGCCCTGTCTGGACAAGATGGTTTGGCTTGTAGCACCAAGACTGGTCCAGTGAGAGAAAAATCACACCCCTACTGCTCACTTCAGCTGGCATTTCTCTACAGACCAGCTACAGCTCGCTGTCGAGGGAAGATTTAAGTGCAGCAAGGTCTGTGGTCCTTCCCCAGGGCTTTAAAAAAACCACATTAGGCCATCCTCAATCTCAGTACAGTTTTTCTTGCTTGATAGCTGCAAAGAGGCAGCTGACACTGTTCATGAGAACAGGTTATGTTGTGTAGGCAAGGGTTTAAAAACACATCTTCAGTTGATAGACCTGTGAGTGTCCTTTCCAGGGGGACTCTCCCTGGGCTGTTGTGGAGCAGGCCTGCTGCTGGAAGATTTGTTTGCTGTGGAGCTGCAATTAATAAATCTGATAAAGGTGGAGTTTCTGTGGGAAGGCAGTGGCATCAGGCACTGCAAAGTTATTGAGTTTCTCTGGGTTTTGCTGAGTGCCTTCTTAGAATCACAGAAAGGACCTGTGAGGATCTCTGAGTTCAACTCCTGGTTCTGCATGGGACAGCTCCAAAAATTCTCATCCAGGATGGTGTGTTCAGCTTTTGAAGAGGCCACCAAAGCCTGTGGGATTCATGTGAGAGTGCAAGGCAGGGCTGTACACTCCCTGCAGCCATGAGGCAGGACACAGAGTGGGAGATGTGTTATGGGTGTTGGACGATGTCCTTTTCTGACTCAGAGATGGGGTAACCGAGAGGTGTTTTAAAAACTTTTATTTTTAGTCTCATGTGAAGGGTGAGAGAATACAGATGTTATAATTTATGCTATCACAATTAGAAGCTTTTTTTTTTTTAAATTATAATGCACTACAAGTGTTTCTTGGCTTATGAGCTTTAGCTACACTATGTTGTAGATGTTTTAAAACTAATAATTTAAAATTACCCCTCATAAGTCTTACCTACAATACATATTTCATAGTTCTATTTCTCTAAAGTATCTAATATTTTTTATAAAAATGATACAGTTTGTATACAAATACACACAATGTAAACCTTCTATCAAACTTTAAATTTTTTCTACAAACTCATTTCCCACAATGGGGCTGCTCTGGGCTCTGCTCATCCCCAGCAGTTGGGTTGGGCATCACTTCATCCCAACAACCCAGAACGTGCTGTGAGAAAAGCAGAAAGGGGAGGAGAAGCAGCACAGGGGCAGGAGCATCTTCACAGGGCTGGATTTCAGGCTGTGGGAGGTNTTAGCAGTTGGGTTTGGCATCACTTCATCCCAACACAACCCTGGAAGATGCAGGAGCATCTTCACAGGGGCTGGATTTCAGGCTGTGGGAGGTGAGGAGGATGTGGGGGAGCTGCTGAATCACACAAAGTTCTGGGAGGGAATGCAAAGGTTTTGCAAGAAGTAGGTCGTGAAATGCAAGGCAGGAAGATTGAAAGGGGCAAAGTGGCTTTGGGGTTTTTTTGGTTGTGTTGAGGAGAGGAGTAGAGTTATGAGTGTGGGCCAGAGTGGTGCTTTGGGAGAGAGAAAGGTGTGGTAGAAAATGATCTCTTGGTCCAGGAAACACATCTGTCTCTCCACTTAGAGAGTTGGGAATGTGTTTGAGCACAGCTCAGAACAGGGGCTGGTGAAAAACTCCACGAGAGAGCATTTCTACCTCTTAAGAGAATGATTTTTGAAAGGAACAAACAAATTTAAGCTTTTCATTTACTTTTAGAGGACAAATATCAATCACTGTTCTACTACTGATTTTACCTGACAAAGCTAAACTTTTTGCAATGATTATCACTTCATAGCATCTTGCAGTCTCCACTTTCATTTGTGGGGTTTTTATTTTGCTCCCACATTCACTATTTTATTTTTCTATTTGTCTGCACAGTGTTGCTTATCAGCCATGGAAATTTACAGATATTAAATTAGCTACAGGAGGGCTCTGATATTGTTCTCTCAATGCTAGAGAAACCTATTGAGAACTAAAGGGAAAATTATTAATGAAAACTGAATGAGAAGGCTATAAAGTTCAAACAAAGTGTGTTCCCTACCTCACAAGATCTGGATGCATGCAAAATTTTGTGAAAATTACTCATAAAATGGTATATTATGTTTTGCTTCTTCAACCAAAAACATTGGTGAAATATTTTCATTCAGTGCAAAATATATTGGATGATAATGATAATTAATGTAGTGAACCATTTAACAAGGAAATAATACAGGATACGAAGGGTTTATTGTGAAAAATGTGACCCTCACCACAGGAATTGAACTCGCCACTTTTGACAATAAAAAACAAAGCCTCTGCCCTCTGGGCTGGAAAATGTCTTCTCCAGTTGAGATGCAGATCATAAATGACTGTCATGGAAATGAACCTTGATTTTATGTTAAAAGGTGTGGGGAAAGAGACTAAATCTCTGTGTGTCACCACTGATAGGATAAATATTCATCACTTTGGGGGTTTAGGTGGTTATGTCTGGACCAAAATGGAGGATAAATTTTAATATATTATCTCTCCACTATGATGCTGATGCTCAGTATAGTGTGGTCTTTTTATGTGATCATAAACTAAAGCTAAATAAAAACAACTCCCACTTGTTAAAGTATACAGTCTCCTTTAAAGCCAGTCAGGAGAAGTCTGAAGCTTCTGAGTTTTTTGGACTTGCTGGGGTGAACTGAGTTTTGTTCTGTTACACAGAGTTCTTCCAAGACACACACAAAGAGAAAAGTATATTATATTGAAAAATTAAAAAGATTCCTTTGCAATTCTCTCGTGTGTTATTGTTTTGACACGAAGGATGTAAGAGAGAACAGTTAAGGTTAAAATTAGGTTTTCAGCCTAGATTTCCTAACTCATTCCTTTGCTCTATATTGAGGGAAAATGGCTAGACTGAATTTAGCCACAACACCTGAACCAAACTGAAAATGAATTCAAGAGGCTGAAATCAGCTTCAACACCTCCAAACCTGGGCAAGCCTGCAGCCATCCAGACAGAACTAAACTTCAGAGCTCTACAGTGGCTCAGAATATTGACCCAGCATTAACCCACGTGGACCTTATCAACAGCATGACCTTACCAAGGAAGAGGAGCCATGTCCTGTCCTGAAATTCAGAGCAAGTGCCATTGCTGGTACTGGAGAGGCTGGAACCTTGTCCAGGATGTTGAACAAAGCACAGAGAGAGCTGAAACATGTCTGAAAGCCTGGGTAGAATACAGACAAATATTTTTACAAATTAAAAAACGACATGGCAGAGGAATATGGTCAGAAACTACAAAGGCCTGGGGAGGTTGATGCTCAGGGCAGCCTGCTGGCTCCAACATGCAGCTCGGGGCTCCTGGCGAGCTATTTTCATTGAAAGTGAGAGCGTCTGTGGCAAAAGGTTGGGAAGTCCTGCTCTAATTGACTCTTTCTGGGGTTAACCGTGGCAGAGAAGGAGTCAGATCCCAGCTCTGTTGTCGGTTCAGTCCTCCCCCATCATTAATTACTTTGGTTGCATTTCTTAATCAGCTCGGCTCGGATCTATCGGAGAGATCCCTGGCGCCGCGCCAGCACCGCGCTCTGACTGGATGAAACACGCGGCGCGGGGAAGGGGAGGAGGGCAAGCCTTGCTTGTTATTCCTTCTCCCTTTGATGCTGAACGAGTTGGGCTTCCGACACAGACCTTTCTGTGCAGCTTCCATCCCCACACCAGAGCTGTGCGATCGTTGCCCTCGTGGCCTCTCTTTGGTTGTGTCTTTAATCGACCTTCCAGCGATTTGGAGGGTCGTGGTTCAAATGAGCTGATTTCTGTCAAGGCTGTGGCAGGGCACTTGGTCCCAGAACGCCACAGATCCCGATGTAGCTGTAAATCAAGGCAAAGAGGCCCTTCAGGCTTCTCTCAGCTATGAGAGAAGCCTAACCCCACGGAAAGGGGTTAAAACTGTATGATTTTTAAGGTCCTTTCCAACCCAAAGCATTCTATGATTCTGTCTGCCTGTGATGCTTGCCCTGCAACAGCTGGAAGTGGGATTCCATCTGCACCTGCAGATTTGATGGAAAATCGGGATCTTCACAGCCAGACAAATCACAGACCTGAAAAGACAGGTTTGGAGAGTCCAGGTACCAGCAGGGCAGCAGGAAAGGAGCAATTTTGCCTTGGAGCACAGAGCTCCAAGATTGTGTCCTGCCTTGCTCAGGGCTGCTGCTCAGGAATTTTCTCTGGGTTTCTCACCTCACTTTCATCCTTTTTCTCCACCACACCTATTTTTTCAACTGAAGACCAAACAGTTTTGTCCTCTCTGTTGTAAACAGGAGGCTACAAAGCACTCCACGCAGCTTCAAGGAACTCACCAGACATAGAGGGATTGAAGGGGATGGAAGAAAAGATTCTATACCTTTATGTTGCATTTCTCTTGCAGTCAAGATGGTAAAGCAAGTCCACTACCAGAAGGTGTCCTCTGCTATCATGTTCCTGGGAAGAACAGCTGTTTGGACATGGTAAATGGTTGGACTCAATAATCTTAGCAGGCCTTTCCAACCTAAATGATTTTATGATTCTTAGGGAGGTTTTCATAGAGTCATTTAATGGCCTGGGTTGGAAGATACCTGAAAGACCACCCAGTTCCAACCCCGCTGCCATGGGCAGGGACACCTTCCACTATCCCAGGTTGCTCCAAGCCCCATCCAACGAGGCCTTAAACCCTGTGAGGGATGGGGCAGCCACAGTTTCTCTGTGCAACATGTGCCAGGGCCTCACCATCCTCATAGTCCTTCCCAATATCCCATCCTGCCCTCTGGCAGTGGGAAGCCATTCCCAGTCTCCTGTCACTGCATGGCCTTGTCCAAAGTCACTCTCTAGCTCTCTTGGAGCCCCTAAAGGCACTGGAAGGAGGTTTCTCTCAGGGAATGTTCCTTGCTTGGATGAAGCAGTTCAAGCCCCTCCACTTCTCTTGCTGAAGGGAGGATGAGAAGCAAGCACAGCTCATTTCAACATTTTGATCTCCCAGATTTTATTGTCTCATCGTCAGACCAGTCCAGGGGGGAGAGGAATGGTGAACCCAGAACAATCACAGAACATTTACTGTAAGGGATTAGTTGCCTTTTTTCCTCTTGGAAATTTCACAACTGGCTTTAATTAAGTTCTTCCAAGCCCAGCAGACGCACACGAGGCATTAGCGAGGGAGCGGGTGCGTGCGCGCGCGCGTGTTTGCCGGATGGGATTTTTGAAAGTTTTCCTCCCTCTAATGAAAGTTTCCTTGGCTGTCCCCATTAGAACAGGCTGTAGCCAAGCTTCTGGTGGGCTGGCACCCTGTAGCTTGGCCCTGGGGTCACACACTCATGCCAGGTGGTGAGAGAGCAGCATTTCTCTGCTAATGACCTGTGCAAAATACGCAAAGAAGGTATAAAACTGTAAGATACGTATTTCAAAGTCCTCCCCTGACATATTTTTATGATTTCTTTCAATATACTCTTTGGATTACTGATGGTATGTGTCTTTTAAACAGCCCCTGGGACCCACCTTCCTTCCAAAGCCCCTAAAAGGTGCTGGTTTTGCTGTCACTCCTGCTTGTAAAATGTGTTGTCTGAAACCACCTCTTCCTCAGCAGGATATTTTCTGAGTTGTTTTCTCTCTGTTTCTGCAAATTCTTGTGCTTTTCGTTTGTCTGCACAGGGGTTGCTAATCAAGGATGTCATGAGCTCTCAATGAAACAAAGTCTTTGGACGTGGGGACCCAGAAAAATGGACACAGTGTACTCCCAAAATGTTCTTAGTAGCACATGTGAATTTCTTTGCACTCAAATTAAGCAGGATTAAAGCAGCTAAACTGTTGTTGCTCAGTTCTCTTGGATCATGTGACAAAGCCTGAATCGCTTTTAGTCACTGGTATAGGCCTAAGTCAGTCCCTTGATCTCCAAATTAATTTTTGAATTGAATGATTGTGTGGGGTTTTTTTGTCCTAATTGAGTTTTCAAGTGAAAAATGCTTACCAAACAGATGGAAAACTGAGGACAAAAGACTCTATTATGTAATAAAAAAAGGGAGAGTTCACTACAACAGTTTGAAATTAGTACTTGGAGGCTCAATTTATTTTTTTTTTCTCTTCATAAAATCCCCAACAGTAAGCGATACGCAGCGTGTTTGGCACAGCTTGGTGGAAAACCATGAGAAAGGAAGAAGGTGAAAAATTCGTACCAGCAGCTCTCACAGCAGACACTACAAAGCATCTCAGTAATTTATTGATCCGCTCCTCATTTTTCATTAATTGATGTGGCAGAAGCAATATTCCTTTTTCCCAGGAGGAAAAAGGTTTCAAGGGGTAGCAGTGCAAAGCTCAAAGGTGGTTCATGGATACGAAAAACCCCCAAACTTCCCCTGGGAAATGCACTGGAGTGTCTCAAGTTCTGTGGGACCATTGGGGCACCCTGGGGTTTTCTTGCTGTCCCCAAACACTGGGCTGGAAGGTGGAGAAATACCTGGACTTTCTTCAAGGAGCTCTCTTTCATTCCTAGCTGCAGAGTTAATTAATATCCCTATCTGCTAATGAGCAGGAGTAAATGGGTTTTATTGACAATTACCGAGTCAATGGAGTTTATTGATAACTACTGAAGTCCAATCAGAAATCCAGGTTAAAATGGGCCATGCTTCAGCCAGCTGTCTCCTTGGCATACAGCTAATAGGTGGAATTGTTTTTTGCCCCAAAAATCCCTGTTGTTGCTCCCTGTAGTTTAACACAAAGCTAATCTCTGTAGCTGTGCTTGTGCTAAATATTTTCCAATGTTTAGAGCACATATATTTGATAACCCTTTACTTCCTATTGCCTTGGCAACTGAATGCTTCTAAGCATTTCCAAGATACAATCACTGCTTAATATAAAAAAAGAGAGAAACCACCCAAATATTAATTGATTTTTAGCCATGGTTATGGGAAGATCATTGGCTCTGGTGAAGTGCAGAAGACACCAGCACCAACAAGAAAGCAAAGAGCTGCCTCTCTATATCTTGTCATTTCCTGCAAAGAGCTGCTGCCACATTTTGTAGGAGTTTTACAGTTCTGTGATTGGATGAAGCTTGGACAGGAACCATCACTTGTGTTGGGCTCCTCCATGGTCCTTCATGTTTTGGTTCATTTATTGAGTGAATGTGATCCATGGAGCTCCTGTGTTCACCTGGGGCGTCATATTGCTCATAAATACTGTGCAAGGAGTTTCATTCTGCTTATGACAAGAGTGCTCAAATCTCCTGGCATAACTTGTTGATGAGTAATGGAAAGAGTCTGGCTAAGTGTGTTCATATATTTGAAAAGATGATTTTCCCAGTGAAGCATCTGGGAGATGCTTGGGACTTAAAAGGTTCACAAAAACCTGTATGGTTTCAAGTCCTGCTGGCCATCATGTCAGTGTCAGGGTTTCTCCTTCACTGGGATCTTGTTGTGCTCCTGTTGGAGCAAAGGAATAGTTCTTGCATGTGGAGAGGGAGTAGGAGAGTCTGGGATACAGCCTCTGAAAGAGAAAAAATGGGAGCAAAGTAACTGCAGACAGAACAAGCTATGGCAATTTCTTTCCTGAGGTGAAAATGTGGCACTGAGTTCAGAACAAGTAGGACTTTGTTCAGGCAATTAAACTGGCAGAGGGCAGGATTAGATGGGTTACTGGGAAGAAATTCTTCCCTGTCAGAGTGGAGAGGACCTGGGATGGGGTGCCCAGAGAAGCTGTGGCTGCCCCTGGATTCCTGGAAGTGTTCCAGACCAGGCTGGACAGGGCTTGGAGCAACCTGGAATAGTGGAAGGTGTCCCTGCCATGGCAGGGATTGGAATTGAATGAACTTGAAGGTTTCTTCCAACCCAAACCACTCTGTGATTCTTTGATTCTAATTAGTGAAAATGGAATATCAGCAGGATAAGAAAGACCTGCTGGATCTAACTCTGCAGAGGGATATTTCTGTGGGCCCAGGGCTATGGTGGTACTTGTGGTCGGTCCAAATTGAACAGTGTCCATGCACAGGGAAGACCACCAGGATGGGATGATTCCCACAGCAGCTGCCCCTCTCCTGCCTGAGCTGGGCACTTGGGAACCCCATGGGTTTGCAGTGCCATTCTTAGTAGACACTCTCAACAGAGCCCGACCACTAAACCAGCTCTGCCCCCTCTCTGGTCTGCTCCAAGCTCACCCCAACAGTCTCCAAATCAGATCCTGTAAATCAACTCTGCTTAGTTTTCATTATTTTCCTGAATTAGAAGTTCAGGGAAGGCTTATTCTCATTTTGCCTGAAATAGCAGCACATGAGCTGGGCAGGAACAGGTCTAACCTTTCAGCAGAGTTCAGGCTCTGCCACGTCAGCGATTGTTCCTTGCCATCGCAGTGTAAAACCCTTTTCCCTTTCACTTCACATCATTTCTTTCTGCAGAACGCTTTCAGTGCAGATAATGCACACGGAGGTACAATGCAGGCAGTTGTCTGAGAAAAGAAACCCGTTTTCTTCTAGTGGGTGGTAGGTAAGAATTACTAATCCAATCTGCTTGAGTTAACGCAAAACAAGGATTAGGGTAAAGTTCCCGAATATGTTAATCTTCCTTTATAGAGGCAAACTTTAGCACCACTATCAACCCCGTGGTTTATAGTTCATGGGAACAATGAACCAATTAAACTCGAGCAGAAAAAAATCTTGCACAAGTTTTCTGATTGTTACCTAATACTTTGAATTCTTTTGATTCTTAATTATTTGCCACTGTGTCATAGACGGGGGAAATAAAACGTTGTTTATTATTCATTAGACTGTTTCTAAACATATCCATAATTAACTGCATCTTATTGTAGTTGTTCTTTTCATCTCTTCCTTTATGAAAGTAGGTATTAAATGACACATAAGGGCCTGGATAACTGATATAATTGTTGGCAGTGGAAATGGATGGCTTACTGGAATTGTTGTGCCTATTCATAGTCAGCTAGTTGCGAAAAAAACTCAGCTTGTGTGAAGGAAAGAAAAGGGAACATTCAGAACCATTTCTCTTAGGTTTTGGGAAAGAAAAATTACCTAATTTCACTTTTTATAAATGAGCACTCAACAGCAAAATGTCCTCTGGCCTTACAGAAGCAAGCCTTAAATGATGCTTTAGCCCTGTTGGTATCGAAAATATTCTTACTTACTGCTACTCTTACAGCAATCCATACAAATTGAAAAATTTTACTCTGTAAAAAAAATGTTTTTTCTGACTTTCAAATTTCTGACTGGGGAACAGAGCAAAAGGAGAATAATTGGACTCTCTGCTTGAGACAGAAATGTCAAGGATTTACTTTTAAATGCTAAAGGGTCTATTCTCCTGTCAGTACCTGCATCTGGATCTTGGGAATATCAATTAGAGAAATGTAGTCCTACAGCAAATGTTACACTGCAGGATTTCAGCAACTCCTGTGCCAGTGGGTCAGAAAAGGCAGTTTGATTTTAGAGTAATAATGTAGATGTTTCACCTAACCAGCTATTGAACCTGGCAATAAGTAGACAGCAGGGTTGTTTTTGCAGTATCACTATGTATTTGTACTTGTTCTTGTTAGAGACTGAATCCCTCTGCAATCCAATGGAAAAGCTGTTTCTGGGAGATTCTGATGTCACCACCACTTCTGGAAACTTCAGTAATTATTAAGGGTTTAATT
Source organism: Peucedramus taeniatus (assembly GCA_013400575.1). Lineage (NCBI taxonomy): Eukaryota > Metazoa > Chordata > Aves > Passeriformes > Fringillidae > Peucedramus > Peucedramus taeniatus. The sequence continues at coordinate 96,856 of WBNO01020277.1, forward strand.
GGACCTGAAAGAGAAGGGCAATAACCCTCTACTAAACACATTTTTGTGTACAACCTAAGTTCCAACACAGTGTGCTCTATAAAAAAAGACTCAGGATGAGACATGTTGGATATTGCAATCCAAGCTCCAGTTCAGTTTATTAAGTCACATTTATAATGTCCTCAATTAAGAGAACTGCAGTTTAGGGAATACAACAGGTCACAGCAGGTCAGAGTACAGGCCTCTGTAGCAGAGCACTCGTCAAAGGCTCATTTTATTTAATAAAAATTAGTCAGCTTTTACATCCCCTTGGTGAAAAGTGGGCCCTTGTACAAGGCACTGAGCTGACCCCTCCATGCTGGAGTTAAACTTCTCAGCAGGAAGCAAGGACTCCTTGGGGGCAGTGACCCAGTGTCTTGTTTTTAGTCCTTTTGTTCAACTCCCTTGATTTCTGCTTTTCACCTGAGAGGAGCAGACAACTCAGCCCTCGCCCTCCTCAGGACTGGCTGCTCCATGCCTTGACCCTCCAATTCATCTCTGTGCTCAGCAAAAACCTTTGGGAAGCTGCAGGTGAGGTTGGGGGACTTTTTTTAGACTGACAGCAGCATGCCATCAGAAAGTACTCAGTGCACCACCACCTCCCAACACAGATAATTAGAGAATCCTTCAGTTTGGAAAAGAAATTCGAGATCATTGAGTCCAGCTGATGCCAAAGCCACCACTTGGGAACCCATGTCCCCAAGTGCCACATCCACATGGCTTTTAAATCCCTCCCTCCTGTGCCAGTGCTTGACAACATTTTAGATGAAGAATTTTTTCATAATATCTGATCTAAGCCTCCCCTGGCACAACCTGAGGCCGTTTCCTCTCATCCTATCACTTGTTACTTGCGAGAAGAGACCAACACTGATAATAAGGGAGTGGATTTCGTGAGAAACAAAGCGCATCAAAATCTCAAACACAGCCAGGACATCTCTCCCAGTTTGGAGTGCTGTTTTCTGGGAGCTGAGGGAAGCACTTGGCTGCGGGGTGACAGGTTAAGTGTGGTCTGTCTGCAGGCCAGACACTGAGGTGTAAACTGGGAGCGCTCCCAAGATGCCGAGTTACATCTTCTGGAGAGCTGCCCTGCTCCGTCAGGCTCCGCCGTGCCGGGGCCCCATCCTGGGAGCTCTGGAGCCAGTGGGAACAGATGGCACTCAGCACTTGGCAGCATTAGACCCCAAATCCCAGGTCCTGGGTCTTTTTTTTTTTTTTTTTGTCTAACCACCAAAAAAATCTCTTTCAGTTCACGAGTGGCAAAGCAGCAGCAAAACCGAGGTGGAGCGAGACGCATCGGGCGAACAACCTGGTTTGCTGCTTGAATAAATCTGCAAAAGTAGCGAGTGCTTTTTGCAAGCCCTCCAGTGCACAGCAGAAATAGTCCAAGTTTGAGGCTGGGGGACTTTTCAAGCTCGTTTCCCTGCTGTGGCACATAACGAACAGACAAAAACCCCTTTCTGTAGCCTCCGCTGGCTGCGACATTTGTTGGTGTCTGTGGATCTTATTCAGGGCGCTTTGTGCAACACTCGTAGTAATGTTACTGTATTGTGGCAGGAGACTGGAGAGGGCAGCGGATCACTCGCTCGAAAACATGACCTTTTAATTTAAACAAAAGACTTGAAAAAATGAAAGTGGGTCTTAAATGCAGTTTAATCAGTCAGGCGAAAGATGTCTAATGAAGCTGCCAGACAGATTTGTAGCCAGACTGTCACTTTACCCATCATGTTTACAGCCTCCAGTGGTGAGATTAGGACTGGGTGAAGGCACAGTCTATCCAAATTTCCCCAGTCTGCTCCTCTACCCTGTCTGTCGAGTTTTGACAATTTGACAAATTATTTTGTTGTGTTGTCTCTAGACCTGGATGAGTGAGTGTGTCTCTCCCACCTTTGAGCGTAGCTGAGCGTTGCCTGATGGAGTGATGAGACACCCAAAGAGATGCTGCAATGCTACAAAATCAAGGTAAACCCTCTTAGACTTTCTGCTTTATGACATTTTCCTCCTATGTGATCTGTGCTAAACCACCTGCCTCTTGAATAAGGACAGCTGAAAAGTTTTGGAGCAATTTCTAAACATCTTGATTCCCTCTGCTGTGAATCAATGATCAGGATCTCTATTCCTTACTTAAAGCCACTGGGACACTGCAGTGGTGAATAGGGCAGCTGTGGAAACCTTTTGGCAGCTGTGGCTGCATCAGAAGATGCCTACACCAAGAAGGGACTTGGTTTAATGAGAACCTTTAAGTTAGAAACCTCCCCCAAAGTAAAATTCCCAGCTCTGTGACCATCGTTGCGGCGGCGATCGCGCATTTCTCGCCAACACCAAATTGGTTCTGTCTTAGCGTTTCTGGACGCAGGATTGTTATTTATTTTGCAGGGAATATCTGCTCCTTAAGAAGTTTTCTGTGGCTGCCCGTTGTAGAAGCCAACCTCTGTGTTTATCCACAGGCTAAGCAGGGCTCAGACACGCAGCGTCTGAGCTCCCCCGCACAGCCATGGCGGTGAACCCAGGCTGGAAGGGGAGGAATTGCCTCTCCGGAAGATGAGAGGGGATCCATTCTCCATGCTAGCTCTTTCCTGGGGGGCTTTGCCAAGAAGAGAAAAAAACACTCACAGTTTTCTGTCTTTTCACCCTTTTTTTTTTTTAAAAAGAACATCAAAGTTATCACTCCTGCTTTCTCACCATAATCCCACAAATCCTAATGTATGTCTCCCAGTCCTTTCATGCTAAAAGCACAAGTGTGTGTGTGTTTTGCAGCATTTAGGAGGGTGCTGGCTGTTTCCCCATTTGCATATACACTGTGTCACTAAAAGAGCCAAACCAGGAAAGGCAATTCAAACTCAAACGTTTTCTTATTTTTCTCAGGTACTTTAAAGCCAATTTTTATTTTAAAATCACTTATGTGACATGATGTCTAATTCTGCTTCAGTGGAACAAGACAAGTGGACAAAAATGACTTTTCTTGTGAGTTGCTTTTTCATCCTTCTCCCTTTCCCTAAACACTTTTTTTCCCTAAGTTTCATGCTTAGCAAAAAAACCCTCTGTAATTGTCTTGTCATGATTGTAGCCTTTCCCATTCACTGCCACTTTACAGGGAAGCCCCGGGAAAAGAATTCTTAAAAATGAAATTTCATGCTTGCATGTGTTTCTGTGATCTGCAGCGTGTATGATCTCCGAGTGGAAAAACTTCTCTAAAAATAACTGGATTACCCTTGCTCCGACGCCATCTGATGCCTCCTGAGCAGATCCCGCCGCCCGCCTGTGATCTCTGGCCCACCACAATCGGGGTGACAGGCATTGAGGAGAGGGCCTGGCGGTGACACCGCCGCCCTCACCCCCCTGGGGACACGGGCTGGGGGTGTGGGGCAGCCCCTCTCAGCAGAGTACAAAGCCCTGACCCGTGGCAAACAGGGAAATAGCGTCGTTACCTGGTTATTCGGGAAGATCTGCAGCGTTTTGCCTCAAAGATTGTTTTCAGACTTATTTTCCTTGCAGGTCTCCTCCATGCAGGGTGTTTTTGAGGGGATCGGTTTGGACAATGTAGCTTGGGGTGTGTGTGTCCAGTGGTGTGTGCAGGGCATCATCCCAACCCTCCCCATCCATCAGGAAGGCTCCCATGGAGCCTGAGGGCTGGGACCTGCCCCCTTTGGTTGTAAAACCCTCTTTTCTCTGCAGCGTCCAGCCCTGGTCTGGGGCCTGCAGGTGGTATTGCAGCCCAAGAAATAAATACTGACAGAGTCCAGAGACCCAAATATTCATCTTTCAAGACGTTTTTCTTCTTGTCTTACAACCCTTCCTCCTACACGAACACGCTCTTTGGCTTTGTTGGGATGGGAACTGCAGATGCATGGCAATCAGCTTCCTCTTTCTCTGCTGCTCAATGATTTCATGGCAGGTTTTCCTGCCTGGAAGTAGAAATGACTTTGTAAGTCCTTGGTCCTGCAAAGCCACCCAGCAATGGCACCTGCCAGCTGGGCCAGTGGTGCCCACAGGACAAAAAGAGTGTGTCCCTCTCTGGTATGGCTGTATCCAGCCCTGACCCACATAAGTAACAGTCCCTCAAGGGCTACCTTGAAAAGGGATTAGGTAGGAGTGGGTAGGAAAAACCACTGAGCAGATGAGAGCAATAACACATTAGCAGGAGAGGGAAGGCTGGTCCGGTGACTGAACACCAGACTTGGACTCAGGAGATCAAGGTTTAATCCTCCATTCTTCCACAGATGTTGGCAAGTCACTTAATCTCTCTGTGCCTCAGTTCCCCATCTGGAAAAGGAAGATAATGGTAGTTCTTTTGTCTGCACTGTCTGTTTAGATTTCTAAGTTTTCCAAGGCCAGGGATGCTTCTTCAGGAGCGTATGGATGGCACCTACCTCTGCAGAGGGAATCACATTGCAGCCTTCCATGCTAGAAATGATAATTAATGACAGAACTATCAGTCCTTTAATCATCAGGGAACTCACGCTGGCTTGCAACAAAATTTGCAATTAGTGCATGATCAGACCTTTAATTGAAGTTGAATAAACACTTCATATAACGTAATGGGCATTTCCAGAAAATGTTTTGTGGGGTCTTGGGACTCTCTGTTTGCATCTTCAGATGACCACAACTCTCATCCCCATCCTGTAATACCTGAGAGCCATTTCCAAGCTGGGTGTTAAGGCAGAAGTTATGGTGAGGGGATTTTAACTGAAAAGAAATACCAACAACAGCTTTGCCTGTGGTCCTTCCTAACCCACCATGGATTCAGAAGAAATCAGACCAACTCCTGCTGTGGGGATCTGCAATCCCCCTGCAGGAACCCTCTGTTTTTCCAACACCTGAAAAGTTTGGGCTGAATTCATAGAATCATGGAGTCATAGAATATCCTGAGCTGGAAGGGACTCACAAAAATCATCAACTCCAACTCCTGACCCTGCACAGGACACCCCAAGAATCACACAATGTAACCTAGAACATTGAATTTAATGCTCTCAGGGTTATGTATATGGTATATTATTAAGGGTGATGTTGTTATTACTCTGGGGAACCTACCACAGCCAAAATCACCCAGGCAACTTTTCAGGAGAAAAAGCCCAAAGTAACTATTTCTAGAATTTTTCCTTTGCTGATGTGACATGAAAGAAAAATATTTTGAAGTCTGTTCACTCTGCTTTCCAGTGGGAGAGAATTGGTATCTGTCCTGATTATTCTTAGCATCTACCAGAGTCTTCACTGAGGTTAAAAGGAAATTTCAGCAGGTAGGATTATCTCCAACAAGTGTTATATCCTGCCAAATTGTGTTTGGATTTTGTTGGACTTATTTACTTGTTCACAACACCCAGGGAAGTAAAGACTTTTTTTTCTTTAAAGAATTTGGCTGTGTTTGAAGACATGGGAACTGTGTTTTTCAGGTGAATCAGACTCAGGTGGACTTTGGGCTTTGACAATTGATTTGCTGGCTACCTCTCTCTCCTGCTGGTTGTGCCATGGGTGCTGTGAGCAGGGCTGAGCTATTAGAGGGCTGCAGGAATGCCTTCTTCTGGCAGGTTTGGCTTAGTTCACTTGGAGCTTTTGGGATTAACTAGTTTGTGGTTCTGTCTTGGCTCCAGCCTGGTCTCCAGAACTGTGGGATGTCCTACAATTCCCTCTGCATGTCCTCTCTCTCTCCATCTCCTCTGACTCAGTCCAAGAACCTCGGTGAAAATGAGGCCTGATGGTGATGCCCTCACTGATGGCTCCTCAGATAAACCCCTTGACTTCAGCCCTAGGATCTTCCATCCATCTCCTATTTTTCCTGTGCTTGTCCCTCGTGCCCATCCTTGCTTTCCAGTGCTTCCCATCTTGCTGTTCAGCTCTGTATCCCAGTTTTATTGATGAGACATCAGGCTCTAACTGAACTCTGGGCCTCTCAGTCCTTTTCTTGTTGTCTCTGTCCCTGATGAAGATCTTCTGTGCTTCTTTTGTGTATCAAAGGTGGATGGCTCTCTCATATATTTGTTTTTAAGAGTTGATCTGACTGGAGAGCTGATGCCAAGCGTGTGCTCCAGCTGCACCTTATACTTCCAAATCCTCTTTTGTTGAACAGGTAAGGAGCTCTGAGACTCCTGGAGTCCTAATGAAGAGGGAAGAGTGGGGTAAGGGGAGACATTGCCTTTGCAGGGGGTTACGTGTCCCCACAATGGAGTAAACGCCCTGGAGTGAATATTCTGTGTGTGCATGATAAGCCTTAACTAGCCCTGGTTATGTGCATGTTGAAAAAGATGGCAAGAAAATTACAGATCTTTTTCTCTTTATTTTTAAATTCCAAGTGTCACTTTTTTGGTTTTTTGGGTTTTTTTTTTTTTAATTGGTTTTTTTTTTTTTTTCCCTGTGACTAATTGCACTGAAATGTGGGTGGAAGAGGATCTGGGTTTACCAGTTGGTTGAAAATTAAGAAGAACTGAAAAAAAAAAAAAATCTTTTTCCCTATTTCTGATGAAAACTGTCCCTCATTTATTTGAGCAAAACCTCTGTCATGCCCCCTGTCCACAGTAGTCTGTGTTCTTGGCATCCTCCTTGTCCCACGGGGTACTATTTTTGGCATCTTCCAGCTTCCTTGTGGTACTATATTCCTGTCTCTGAGTCAAAAGAACTGGGGGGGTTGTGGGGGTGCCAGGTGAAAATAAATCCTGGAAACACTTATACTTTCCCCTCTGTAAATTTTCCATGAAGGAGGGAAATTTCTAAACAGCTGCAATTTACAGTGCTGTGCTGCACAAGGGGTTTTAAAACATCAGATCTATTAGTTCTAGTCAATATAGGCCAAGTTATTCTGAGAGATGAAAATTCTACCTAGATCTTAAATCTTTCCTGGCAGTGACAGATGCCAAAGCCTTTCTGGAAAAAAAAAATACAATTGTTTTGTCAAAGCTCACTTTATAAATACCTTTTGCTGGAATGATGATGCTTTGTTTGAAACACACTGCAGAAAACTGACAGTGGGGATGGAAAACGCTGACCTAGTTTTATCCAGAACAAAAGCAGGATTTATTTTTTGTGCAATTTTTCCTCTTTTTCTTTTTTTTTTTTCTTTTTCTTCTTTTTCTTTCCTGCCCAGAAAAGAGAGTTCAATAAATGCTAGGGCTTAGGGAAGAAGCTGGTAGTGAGAAGAAAAGCCAAGCACCTTCATGGTCAAATGTCCAAAAGAAACCTTTATAATCTACCTAGAGCTCTTGGGCAGGTCAGGGCTGCCCTCTCTGAGGTGTCAGGGTCCTGGTGCTTTAAATTGTTATAACACCCTCAATCTTCAGCCCTACAAAACACCTTCAGCTTCTGCTCTGAGCTGAATTTTTAGAAAAGTAAGATTAAAATGTGAATTGAGGCATCCCCTTTAAATGAGATGGATGTGTGGGATCTGATTTGGCAGGGATGGATGAGGACTCTGGATGCCAAGCCAGGGAATTTTTCATTGGTTCTGCTGGAGGCCAAGTAGGCTCCTTCTGATTCCTGACTTCAAAAAATTGTCATTTTCCTGCCTTTGGCTGAAGGACTCCAGCAAGTGGCTCAGGAAATCCTGTTCAAGTTCCTGGTAAGGAAAGGAAAATTAATGGGAAAAAAGTCCAGCAGAGCTGTGACCCTTTAAGGTGCAACTTCTGAATCTGCTGAGGGAAACAGTTCTTGTTCTTCTTTTTGTATCAGGCACCTGCTTAAGTCATATTTTGTGGAATTAAGGGGATGGGATCCGAGGTCAGGCCCTGCATTGGCAGTGCAGGATATTCTATGACTCCGTGATTCTATGAATTCAGCCCAAACTTTCCAGGTGATGGAGAAACAGAGGGTTCCAAATTGATAGGGGGCATTAAGGGTCTAAATTTCGAGAGGAATTGATACAGAATTACAGAATTACAGAATTACAGAGTTTCTAGGTTGGAAGAGACCTTTAAGATCATCGAGTCCAACCCATGTTCAATGGGTTCAGTGATACAGCTCTGATGGTGCTGGAGGCCAGGGCTTGGAGTAGCCTGGGATAGGTGGAAGGTGTCCCTGCCCATGGCAGGGGGTGGAATGGGATGGACTCCAAGGTCCCTTCCAACCCAAACCATTCTGGAATTCTATGGTGTCAAGGCAAGAGGGGTTGGAGAGGATAAATGAGCAGAAATCATTCTTCCAGAAAAGAAGTTCAGAAGACACACAGAAGCCCAACCAAAGCTTTCCTTCCTAAGTTTGCCCAAGACATAATTAAAATTAACATATGCAATGAAGGAGCACTACAACATTACTTATTTTTTTTCTCTTCATTAGAGCTTCACGAGTATTTGGGCTCCACCAAAGTCCATATTGCAATTTCTTGGTGCTTACACCAGGCCCACCTTCCAGAGCATTCCAGCTCATTAAAAATTCACTCTCTGCTTTTTAATCTCTGGCTGAATTGCCAGCCTCGAGTACGAGCTCCTCCCTGGGATGCTGCTCCTTCATTGCTCATCATCAGGAAGGTTTTCCCTCAGAATTTTCCCCACCTGGTGCCCTCATGGGCCGGCACTGTGGGGCCAAGTTTGCACCTCAAGCCATCAGTTTCCATCATGGTGTTTATCATGAGCTAAGGATGTTTTTATGAGATGGAACAACATGAGGGCAAAACGTGGTAAAATTCAGCCTGCCTGCTTCAGGCTGTAAATGAAGCAATTTTTTTTTTCTTTTTTGGTAAAAGAGCATAATTTGAAATATTGTAATATTATAATATTGTAATATTATTGGATATTAATATTTGGCGCCACTGATTTTCTTCTGTGCTGTTGGCAAAATTGGCTTGCATAGGGCACAGAGTGTTTTGTAAAATTATATTAAAAATTACTAGGTTTTATTTAGTAATATTAAAATTTACTCGTTTTTACTAAAGAATTACTAATGTTTATTAAAAAGTAGTAGTTTTACTTGTTGATATTAAAAATAATATTTTCAATAATACTTTTCAATTAGTATCTTAGTAATATTAGTAATTTAAAATGGAATTAAATATTAAATTTATTATAACTGTTTAATAATATTTAATGTCTAATATTTAATATCAAAATTAATATTAAATTATATATTTTGTTAATACTAGTTTGCTAGTTGCAGAGATATGAAACTATAGAGAGGCTTGTAGTGCATTGAGATCTACACAAACATAATGAAAAAACTGAACAATATAATAATAAATAATTTTAATTATTGATAAAGTCTATGCATTTTTAAATTGTTATAATTTTTTTAATTCCTTAAGACTGCACTGGGATTCTTTTAGAAAATCACATCCTTTCTAGAAAACTTCATCCTTTGTGGACTAGAATTTCAGCTAGAAGGTCTAGGGCAAACCATCTCTTGGAGATGGTTTTTATGTTAAATGTTGGAGGGTTCTTAAGCAGTCAGTGCAAACAGCTGGGTTTTATTCAGTGAAAAATGGATTTTATTACAAGGAAATAAAAAATTCAACCTCCAACCTGCTTTACAGTTAACTGCAATTTTTGTGCCCACCTTTTGCTTTTAATTGCAAATTCAAATCAGGAGAGGCGAAGAACACTCAGAAAGCTGAGACTGAATGTGAAATATCCCACAGCTGATGGGGTTTTGCCCCTTGCTGCTGTCAGTGGTGCCCACACTGTGGGGTTCCAGACTGGTGGATGCTCTGCCCAAGGGGGTGGGAATTGGTTGGGAACATCACCAGGGGTTCCTGTGGAGGTGCTGACCAGAGACAGCCCCTGACACTCCAGCCAGTGATGGGCTCCCTCATCTTCTCTGGGCTGTTTGCACCATATTTTATCATCCCCACAAAAAGTCCCACAAAAGTGAGCATCTCCTCCAGCAGGAGATTGGGAACTTATTCAGCACTGAGTCACTAAATACCAAATAGAGGCTTCTGCTGCTCAGCTGGGGGCTCCATGCCTCAGAAATCTGGTGAATGACACCACTTTGCCACAGGTGAGAAAAGAAAAGCAGTAATGCAGTGTCAAAAACACCTTTGGGTGCTGAAGTTATTCTTTTAAAAGGGTGATAATTCAGAAGGACACCACAGCAGAGTGTGGAGGAAACAATCTCTGGGTCTCTGGCTCAGCCCCATCATGGTCAATGCCTCGTCCATCTCCCTGCCTGTTGACCAGGTTGAATCACAGAGCAGGGAAGGGAGAAATCTCCATTTGTGAAGCCAGCAGAGGGACAAAACGAGGTGCTGGACACTCTCAGAGGCACCAGGATGCTGAGAAAGCCTCGTGTGTCACTGGTTTGATGTGTTGGTTCTCCTCACAGCCAATTCAAAGCGGGGACACATCTGAAAAGGAAGATAGTCTAATGAGTAAGACATTTGGTAAATAAGACCAATTAAAAATCAAAAGCAGTACACATCTGAAAAGGCAGATAATATGGTGGGTAAGACATTTGGTAAATAAGAGCAAATAATGATGTTCTAAACCTCAACCTAACACACTCATGTCAACACTTGCAGTCTCACCCACAGCAGGTTTGTACCTTTTCTAAAATACAGATAGGTTTTTGTCCTCTATGGGAAATGTTTTGTTGCCTTCTAATCAGGATTTTTACTTCACTTTTGGGGGTGCAGTAGAATCCAAACAGGGGAAAGTAGTCTTCCTTTTTTTCCCTCTTTTTTTGGTTGTTTGTTGTGTGGTTTTGGGTGGTTTTTTTGTGGTTACATTTAGAACACATGCATGAGGAAGCTGTGATGGAAATGCTTGTATGGTTTTATTTATTTGGAAGTGTTTTTAGGACCAATTCTTAATGTTTAAACAGATGCATTTATGGGGCTGTCAGGTTCAATAGAAAATGCTGAAGCCTTTCTTACCTAAGATACCATCTGTCCTTCTGGTGTAGAGAGCTTCCCAAGAGCTTTAGGTTCAGCCTAAAATGAGTCTAGTCCTTAACTCATATTTGACCCCAGCTTTAGAGCTGTGGGACAAACTGGTCCATCTCATGAGGCAGTGGCAGAGCCCTGTGCACCCCTTTGCTTTCATGGAGTCATCATTTGAAGCCTGTGTGGTCCTTAGATTGACAAACTGTTCATCCCAAACTGGATCTTCCTATTAATTTAAGATCAATGTGAAGGTCACCATTCTGTGATGTTAAAATATCCATTCCTGATTTCAAGATCTCATGAGCTAGGCAGTTCCCAGTTTGCTCAATTTCTGTCACTGGAGTTAATCACTTTCAGCATTAAAAATATTTACCTTATTTCTAGAATTTCTCTGGCTGAGCTTTCAAGGCATTGCTTCTTTATACATCTCTCTTTAGGTGTCAAAATCTGTTTTTCTATCAATTATTTTCTTTAGATTAAAGTACCATCTAAAATTCTCTGTCTGGACAAGTGCTGCAAACCACAATTAGACCAGAATTGCTGCCTGAAATTTTCCACATTGCAATTCCAACTGATCTGTGCAGAGCTCAGCTCAAGTGGTACTTGATGGGAATTTTTTGGTGGAGGAGTGGCTGAAAAATAAATCAATTTTTTTCAAATAAAAATTTTTCAAATTCACCCCTGCTTCGAACTGCTATTGGAGAATATTTTGAAGGCTTTTTCCTTGCTTTGTTTGTTTGTTTAAAGCACTTCTTGCTGCTAGGAAGTGAATATTTGAGCTCAGCAGTGGCTGGTGACAGATGTCACCCAGCAGTGCTTCTCTGCCAGCAGTGGCTGAGTGGGACTCCCAAGGCCAAGTTTCCTGTTTCAGTACTTGGGAAAAAAAAAAAAAAAAAAAAAAAAAAAAAAAACCCAAAAAAACCCAACAAAATGTGAATTCACTCTGCAGTGTTTCAAGGGTTACATAGAAAATTTTTGCTCAGCAGGTTCTTATTTGAGGACAATGCAAATTCAGGCTTTTCCTTGGCAGTAAAAATGACAGAGGAATAACTTGGGGAGTAACTCATTCAGAAACAGGAAGAAAAATCAAAGTATAATATTCCATAGCTTCTATTTTATTTTCTGGAATATGGCATGTGTGGATTTCAGCAAACCTGAGCAGTGACAGTGCCTTTTCCTAGTCTCATTCTCTTCCTGAACATGCTCTGGGGCTGTTTCCATAAAGGCACTGCTGCAGCTGGTACAGGTGGAGGGATGTCATGTAACATGCAGCTGGAAGAGTCCTGTGAATCCAGCTCCCTGGCATTTTCTGGAATTTTAATAGCTGTAACATTTTGCTGTGTAGGCAGACCTTTCCCTACACTTATTTTGTTGCTGGGTCACAGCTCTTCATCCTGCAGGAGACAGTTTCCCCCCGAGGTGACCCCTTTCCCTGGCAAGCAAACACCTGGGAAATTGCTCCTATCAGTGACTCCAGCTACAGGTCTTGATAAGGGAAATATCTCCTGCAAACTCAGGACTTTGGTAGTGATTATGGATGGATTTATTCCATTTTCAGGGGGCTGTGCTTTGATCTGCCATCCTGCAGTCTTTTTAGGAGGGGACTCTCTGTTTTGCTGTTTGTTGCACAGTACATAGTGGACAATGAGTCTACATTTAATTCATGCAGTATTTATTTGTCTGTAGACAAATTCAGATGTTCAGATGTTTTAAAGTAGATGGCTTCAGATGTTTTAAAGTAGAGGCAAACGTTGTGTGAATCCCAGATGAATTATGGATAGCACAGGACACAGCACTCCATCCTGAGATTCTCACCTCAAAACCTTGAAGTGTTGGTAGACCTGAGCAAAACTTAAAGGAAAATTTGAACAACTCCTTGAATCTCTATAATTCTTCATAGAGTAAAAAAATCCTTCACTTATGAAGTATTTAAAAGCATTGTAGATGTGGCACTCGGGGACATGGTTTAGTGGTGGCCTTGGGGGAAAGGTTTGGACGTGGTGATCTTGGAGGGCTTTTCCAACCTGAGCAATTTTACAACTCTATGATTCTATACTACAAAACAAACAAACAAACAAACAAAAAAACCCCCAAAACCCAAAACAAAAAACCAAATTAATAATACAGTTTAATGCTCACTGATAAAATAATGACTGCAGGTGCAAGTGTGCACATGGAGACAGAGTTCACACATGAGTGGACAGACAAGCTGCTATCCTGGTTCAAGGTAAGGACATACCCTGTGCACAAATATATGTACAACCTCAGCAAATTCATTGTAAAACAAATTAAACCCATCACCAATAATGCAAGGAAGAAATAAAGATTGTGTGATAATGAAAGCTATGACCTGATGCAGTTATCTTTGTTCCCATCATTAGGAGTACAGAAAAAAAAAATTAGAATTTAAATCTCATCAATAAGAACACTGTTGCACACCTGGGGTCTAAACATTTGGGAAGTGGTGTATTAGTGAAAGCATCTCCAGGGTTACAGGGTGGATGAAAACTGAAAGCAGCAGCCACCTGCAATTTTAAATCTCTAATTTGGGAAGATGTGTCTGTGCCAGCCTGTTTCAAAAGCCCCAAAGAAGCTGCATCATCACTGCTATCACTGTGATCCCAACACATCCACATCCCAGTGTACAGGGATTTAGATGCACACTGTGACTCTGTGTCTTAAGATGAGACTCTGCACCCCTCAGAATGCCTTTAATTCCAAACCACCAGGGGTTATATTCCCCTCTTGATGTGCTGGGATTTATATCCTGGTAATGCTCATGGGAATTGCAAACATGAATCCCTGTTAGAAAGGATGAATCCTCACAACTTTTAGTTGCTGGAGTTTTCTCATGTTTCTCATCCATCATGTTTCTTGTGTTTATTAGCAAGCACATAGTTTGTTGCTGAGAACTATTGAAATCTACGTATTCCTGGGTGAAATTCTATTATTTTAAGGTAGAGAATGCATTTCAAAGAAGACAGCATTTTATGGATACTGATAATGACATGAAAAGGTGCACCTGAGCACCCTGAGAAGGGTGACATTTCTAAATAATCTGCAGAATTGCCTTCTGATCCCCACCTGCGCTTGCAGGTCTCACCAAAAGAAAGCTTGGAGGGTGATTTTCCACCCTGAGGAACCATGGTCATAAGGTGTGTGCAAAATGGCTGTCAAAACTCTAAAGAGAGCAGGCTGCACACAGCTTTGTTGTAGTAGCCTTAATTCAAGTTGCACTGAATTAGCAGAGCTGCTTTTCAAATCTGTGGTTTTTGGGAACAAAGTTACTTCTCTTCACTAGCCCACAGCTGGTCTTTGCTCCCAGGGAGCAGTGCAGTTGTACGTGAGAAGTTCTGGATGATGTAAAAAATCCCTCCTTCCTCCCTGTTCCCCAAAGTTATCTTAATCCAGCCCAAGCCATTTCCATCCCACGGACATGAAGGGAACCTCTCACCTCATAGGAGCTCAGTCCCAGCTTAGTGCCTCCCATGGGCTGAGCAGGCTCTGGATTGAGCCAAACACCAACCAACAGCCCCATCACCTGGTTTTGATCCTGGAGGCCATGTGGGTTTGCCTGCTTGTGACAAACAAGTGTCAGGGCTGCAGGACAAAATCCTAAAACAGACTAAATAAAGCCGCGCCTCCAAATCCTTTGTTGGTGGAGTCTCCCATAGATCCGCTCCTCTCCAGCCTCTTTCAGCATCTCTGTGAAACCCAAAGATAACCTGATTAGCCAACATCACTTGGAGTGCCAGCAGCTCAGATAACACACAGCCTTTCCCATTTGCCACCACGCAGAGCTGCATCCCTCCCATCAGGGCAGCCTCAAGGAGGGAGAGGAGCTCATCAGAGCCGAATCTGAGCGAGCAGAGGGAATGCTGCTGCTCACAGGAAGGGCTTTCAAACACTCTGCAGCTGTAGCAGCATCTCTTTTTTTGTTGGAGGTGTCAATTCAGCTCAGTTTGCCCTGACAGTAATCACATCCACAGCAGCATGTGCCAGTAATATCCTCTGCTGCTTCCTTCCAGCTCACAGACTCTGTCCTGTCTCCTCCAGTGGTGACCTCACCTTGTCCCTGCAGTATTTTGTCATTTTGCAGGAAAACTGTAGCACTGTGAGGGAATTGAGTGGAAAGCCATCAGCTTTTGTAAAACTGCAGCTAGTAAGAAATGCCATCAGGTAATGTCACCTTGCATTGTCCCAACTCTCCTTCAAGTGGCTTTTCAGAGAATTTAAAATCCAGTTCGTAGTCTATTCTTTGTTGACAAGATCTAGCAAGCTCTGCAAAAGGTGAAAAAAAAACACCATTCAAGGACCTCTGAGGTCTATCCTTGAGGATTTTGCTCCTCTGAATCATGGAGCCCTGTGTAATTGGGGTGAGAGATCTCAGAATGTCCTGAGTTGGGAGGGGCACACCAGGATCCAGTCCAACTCCTGGCCCTGCAGAGGATAAAACTTCCCTGAAAACCAGGGCAAAGTTGGCTCCCTGGAGATGAAATGAGCACCACACAACTCACTCCTTTCTACTCCATGTTTACTTTTCAATCTTGCTTTCTCTTGTACCCAAATCACTCCAAGTAAGAATTCTCTTTCTGAAGAAAACCCAACCAATGCAGCCATTGCATTGGTGCATATGAAATAAAAGGAGTGAAGTACCAACAGCTCTGCTTTTGCAGCCCCAGAGTGAGTTCACATGTTATAGGTCATGCTGTGGCCTGATCAAAGTGAATTTAAACCAAAGATCCCATAGCAGCAGAACTTTAATCCATGTGAGGAGCCCTTCTTGGCTTTGGCTGCTATGTCCTACTTTAAAAATAGGTTTTTACAGGCATTGAATGCTGGTACCCTCACTTGTGGAGAGTAATGATGGTGGAGTGCACCAAAGTGTTGGATATTTAGCAGAAATAACCTTTTTCCCTTCTATTTTCTAGACAACAAGTTTAAATACTCACTTCTGAACACAAAGAAACAAAAAACCTTTGAGTAATCAAACCAGCTGGGCTCCCTCAGTTGTCCTGCACTCACAATCTAATTTTCAAAAGCAATGAGTGCCCCCCATGCCAGGTCAGGGCTGGATCTCTTCACCTCTAGATGAAAAAAATGTCTGCTACCTTTTCAGTGTAGAGCTAAAACTCTCCTCTGTCCACACAGCATTTTTCTACGAGCAGTTTTCCTCTTAAAATTATCCAGCAACCCCAAGCCTGCCTCTCAAAGGATGAGATATTATTGTTACCCTTAAGCTTATCTGCCAGACAGCAAAGACATCCTGCTTGTTTTTCCCTCTCCAACTGGAGTTTTCTCAGAGTACCTGCAAGCAAGGATGACTCTGAAATTTGCTTGTACCTCAGATGAGGCTGCAAACAAAGATGAAGTGCTGTGACAAACACATAAAAAGTTGGTGTTTGCCTCTCTCTCTCTGCCTCATTCATACTTAGGAACCTCTGGATTAACTGACCTGTGTGTCAAGTCTGAAGAAAAAAAAAAGCAGATTATATTCTGTCAAACGGAGAAAAAGCAATAAGTAAGAGTTTAGAGAACTAACCACAACACGACTAATTATTTGGGCTTAGGATTTCACTTACTGGTTTTTTTTCTTTTTCTTTTCTTCTCCCAGCCCCTGCCTGATACTTAAAGCACAAAACCCAGCAGGGAGAGAGGTAATGGAATTTGGAGGCAACTGGTGTTCAAAGACCTCTCTTGAAATGGGTCTATGCTAATGACAAGGGCCTGTGCAAATTGGGCCAGTGTCCTCCCAAAGGGGCAACTTCATCAGGACAGCCAACGTGGGGCAGGATTGTCTCCCTGAGGATTTCACAGGGCTGCACCTTTGAGCCAAAACCTCAAAGAGTTTGTGGCTCTGAGTGACCCAGCCAGAGCTGGACACATTTCACCCCCCGAGCGTCACCAGGCGCGTGTGTGGTCTCCGAGCTGGGCACGGGGATCACCCCGATGGAACTGAGTTTAACTGCAGCCTCCTGGCTCCTGGGAGAAGGAATCTGTGCTTAAATCAGAGCCTTTTCCTCCAGCTGTCTTTCTCCAGGCTGAGCTGATGTGAGTCCTTGAGGGAATGACGTTGGGGAATTATTGCTGAGATGCAGAATTGAGTTTGGTGCTCGTCGCAACCCCTTTTTTGTCTCCTCTCCAGACCTTCATGAGATATTAAAAACTGCATTGCATGTTTGTGCATGTGTTTATCATCCAAAATATTTCCCCACAAAGCTTAAAAACTTAAAGGGCCCACCATTAATCTAAAAAATCAGTTTTACACAAGGAGCAACTTTCTTTTTTCTGAGGCAAAGAAAATGTTTTTCAGAAACAGAGCTTTAAAAGACAAGGCACTGGGAGTTGGTAAAATATGAGCTGCAATTCAAGCCCACGAGTCTCTCTGTTGAAAATGTGGGTGCAGGCATCATATTGGCAACATTTCTTAAAAAATAGACATCACTAAGCAATATTGCCATAACCAGCAGCTTTGCTGGCTTGGAGAAGAGGCTGTTGTGTATCCCTGGAGGGAACTGGAGCTTGGTTACACTGGCTAAGAAAGCACCAATCCATTACAGAAACCTGTAGGTGCAGCACAGCACCTACAGCTGCAGGCCCCTTTTGGATAAATTGAGGCATTAAATGCATCATGTTCACAGTAAGCAATAAATGCAGGTAATTATGGAAATGAGAGGCCAGGCTGAGGGGAATGGGTGAAGTGCTTGTTCATATGCAGAGCAAGGCCCAAACAAAGCCAGCAATTCCTTTATAGAGTCACCACTGGCTGGGTGCATGTGACCTTTGGTTGTAGAGGGAGTTGCCATTTTTCAGGGTGGTCCAGTTTGTCCCATCCTGGAAAGAGACAGTAGTGGGAAAGCCAAACTTCAGAATCCCAGCTTTGGATTAGAAAAACAACGACAATTTTTGTTGTGAAAATGGTTTGTCTGTCCCATTTCCAGTTATGTCAGCTGAGCTTTTACCCTCTGCCTGCAGACAATGCCTCTCTCACATTCTTGGGTGACAATAATTATGTCACTGTAGAAAAAAAAATTATCTTTTTCACCTTTTATATAACAGGGTTCCACCATATTCATCTTTCCTAGTATATTCACAGGGATATTTTGCCTCCAAAAAGCAGTTTGCAGAAATACCCACACCCCCTGCTGTCCCTCAACATTTGCCCTCCACAATGCAGAATGACCAGAGGCTGGCGTTGCTTCTTGAGGGATAAACGTGGCTATTTCAGGTGAAATGGCTGGAAAAGCAGGAATAACCTTGGAAAAAGAGAAACTCACACCCAGTGGGAGACCTTCTGTGAGTGTTGGTGGTGGGTGAGGCATCACAGGCTGGTGAGCAGCTCCTGTGTGAAACCCTTTGCCTGATTATTTCCTGTGAACTCAGTGCTGATTCCACCTAAAGACTGTGAAGGAACTTCAGGGAAAACAGTGTTTTCCTTTTTGATCAGCTGCATCTCTGGCAATATAATGAGCACAATTACCCTTGCTTGACTGTGCAGCATCATTCTGGTTCGCCCCTTAATTGCTGATGATGTTTTTAAGCTTATTAAAACCAGGCAGTGTGTTCACAAATGTTTAATCAGAAATTTCTGGTAGCATTTAGAATAAAATCTTTGGTCTTTTCCAGCATTTGCCTTGTTTCCTTCATTCTTTTACAAACAGACATCAAAATCCAAGAAAGTCTGTTTAGTGTCCTGAAGTATTCCTGCTTTGAAACATGAAGGAGATAACATTTTATATTAGTGCTTGTCAAATAACCATGTTTGTTATCTGAGGCTCAAATCTGCAAGCTTTTCCATACCTGAGGAAGCTTTTGGAAATTAATTCTTCATCAAGGTATCAAGAGAGGTTCAATTCCAATTACAGTGGTAGTTGGAGCAGCAGGAGGAGAAATATCACAGTTGCTACAGCCTGTTTGTGGATCTATTGTGCTTTTAAAGGGAAAAAAACCCTCACCAACAAGATTTTTTATTTTCAAAGAATTTTCAATCCAAGCAGAAGTTCAGGGACACCAAATTGATGAACAGAAGAATTTCCTGAGACAATGCAGGTCAATGTGAGAGGTAATGATCTCATCAAACCTGCTGCCAAATGCTTTGCCTTGAATGTAAAAAGGAGCTGCTGCTCTACATTTCTGCTGTTCATTAGTGTTTGGAACAAAAGGACCTGAGGACACCTTGCCCGCCAGGTCTGCAGGAAATTCCATTTCCCTTTGGTCTCTGGGATGCTGGAACTGCCCATCCCCATTACCCATAAAAGTATGGGAGGTGTAAATAGCAGGAAAAACTCTTGCAACCCAGATTCATTGTTATATTTAGGTCATAAATTCAACAAGGCAAGAGCAGCTCTCTGTTTGTGCTGCCAACAACTCCCAAACACCAACTGAGTGGTGGGACACGGGAACACTTCAGCTGTGCCTTCTCCTGATGCATAAGATGGGCAGGACTCTCCAGAGCTCAGTGTTTTCAGGATGAGTGTCTCCATGTTCAACCTTTCTACCCATTTGTCAGCTACAAGATCCATATTTCCCTTTAAACAGGTAGCTGTCTCCAGAAAATAACTATCCCAATGATTAAAAGCAGAATTCTGGACTGATTTTCAACAAAACATTAATAAGTGTTTCTAGTTTTGTTCAAAAAAATATTGCTGTCTTTGCTTAGGCAAGTGGATAAAGGATATGAGACAGATACCGGGAGAACAGTGATTAATTTTAACTTCATCTGTTTTCCTCTGCTTTATCACATGATTCATTTCTAAGATATTTTGGTGGGTGTTTGCTTCTTGCACTGAACTCTCTCACTCTGGTATCCCATGAGCTTTGCCCATTCCTTCCAGAAAAGCTGAAAGACCATTCACAGAACTGTAAAATCCTAAAATGGTTTGGGTTTAAAGGGATCTTAAAGACCACCTAGCTCCAAAGTTCCAACCCCCCTGCCATGGGCAGGGACACCTTTCCCTAGCCCAGGTTGCCCAAAACCCAATCCTCACTAAGTTGCCCTAGCCTTGCTGAGTGGGGTTTTTTTGTCCCATGTGGTTTGAATCCTCCTGATCTGGAGAGATCTGTGCCATCCTGAGCACTTCCAAACCCCTCTGGATTTGGTGGAAGATGGAGGTGCTCCTCTATCAGCAGCACAGAGCCTGTAAACACAAGCTTTAGAGTGATAATCATGAAACTGAACATGGGCTTGATCGCAAGGGTAAGAGGGAGCTAAACATAGTTCCCCCTAATCTCTTGGGATCTGGGAATTTATCTCTCTCCTTAATTGAATGAATGGGAAATTAGATAAAACTTTGCAGAGTAAATCTTTTAGCAAATGTGATACCCAAGTAGAAAATTTTCAGCAGACTCTACATTTTCACAGCTGCTCCTTTGTTTTGTGGAAGTGTATTTTGAATGTAAGTCCTGCTTACATTGCATGCCTATTAATTCTATTGTACATATTAAATGTCCTCTTTGTAGGGTGTAAAACCAGAAGGGAGACTAAAAACAAATAGCATGTGTTTAAAATGTTTTATGGAAGATGGCACCAATATTTTCTGAGAGCCTCCATGAGTCCAAGGCACTGCTTTCTGATAACAGCTTTACTGCTCAAGGCCAAAACTGGAACCTAAAAGTAAGCAGGAAATAAGGGAAGAGAAGAGAGAGAATTTGCTACCTAGTTTTGCAAGAGACCAAAAAGAAAAAAGAAAAAAAAAAACAACCAAAACCAAAAACAAAAAACCAATCTTAACATATAGAAAAGACACAAAAGAATTGTTGCTTGCTTCTCTGCCAGCCTACTGGCAGCTGGGACAATTTAAGTCTGATTTTCTCTCAATAGTTAGGAAGTAAATTATATTTTTCTTTTATTCAGCAATTCCTGTAAGTCATTAGGAACAGTGTTGTGTGTTGTCACCCACAGAAATGTGGTTATCACCCACTTGCTGTGAGAGGCACCAAAGGTTCCTTGGCTCCCCTTTTGTAACAGAGTTCTGCACACTGGTCTGCAGAGTTGGTCTCTTTCAAGTGATTTGTCTTTTACTTGGTGGACTTTAAACTGGTAGAGGGGAGATTTACATGTGATGTTAAGAAGGAATTCTTCCCTTGAGGGTGGTGAGACCCTGGCACAAGTTGCCCAGAGAAGCTGTGGCTGCTGCCCTGTCCCTGGAATTGTTCCAGGTCAGGTTGGACGCGGCTTGGAGCAAACTGGGATAGTGGAAGGTGTCCCTGCCATGGCAGAGGGCTGGAAACAAGTGGTCTTGAAGCTTCCTTCCAATCCAAACCATTTTGGGATTCTGTGATTCTGAGACTTTGTGGAGCAGGTTTGCATGAAACTCTTCACAGCAGCCACCCCGAGGTGCTCCTTACCAGGGGGCTTCCACATGGAGCTGGCTGTGCTCCCATCACAGGGAGGATCCACAGCAGGGCTGGGCTGCTGAGCTGCTCTGTGGTGGGATTGCTTTTGGGCTGATCCCAGGTGGTTTTCACACCCACTCTCGTGACAGGACACTCATTTGCACTTCCAGTCTCAATCCAGAGCAGGGGCCATGGCACGGGAACTTCAAGTTACTCCATGAGTGGCACTGACCAGCCCCACCAGAAGACAAAAACACAGGGGTGTTAAAAAGGATGATAATCCAGCCATTCTGGAGACACTACCTTGATATTTGTGTGATATTTAAAACCTCTGGCAGCAGCCTGGCCAAGAAACAGCAGACATGGCCAAGGTGTCCCACATCTTTTAGTCATCCCTGCCTGTCCTAAGGGAACCAAAGCAGCTGCCAAAATTCAAGGCACTTGTCAGGTTATTTAATTCTGTTTTAGAAAGACTGACTAATACACAGAAGATTAGAAAAAATCCTGTTCTGAGTGGCAATGTGCTTTCTTTGGCTGCAGCTGTGGCTCCAGGTCTTCTCTTACCCCAAGAAAGGGTGGGATTTGTCCATCACAGCTGTTACAGAAGGAAAACACCAAACAGAGACAGATCCAGCGAGGAAGAGGATGGACCTGGGTGCAAAGGAGCAGGGAACTGGGCTGAGGAGAAGAGGAGCTTTGCCATTCAGGGGAGATGCAGAATTTACCACCTGCTACCACAGAAGTAATTAAACTGCACTCCAGAAATGGATAGTCCATCTCCAAGAGAGGCAAAACTGATCTTGCACAGATCTGTTCCAACCTGGAGAGTTATTACATCTCTCTGTTTCTAATTATGCTGTTACCCAGTATGATGCCAACTCCAAAGGCAGAACCTGTGTCACTAAAGAACCTTTTCTTTGTGGGAACAATGATTAGTGGAGGCAATTATTTCTCATGAGAAATTTTGGAAACAATTCCCTTCTCTATCTGAAGCGCCTATCATTATTTGACCATAAAAAAAGGGAAAAACTTTGAGAACTAAAACAGAGATTTTAAAAAAATTATAGGATAACTATTCAAATTGAGATAAGTCTTTAATAAAACTTTTACCCAAAAAATGGCAATTTTAAAAGAAAGGAAATATTGTAGGGGTTTTCCATACATAGCTGTGAAGTATGAAAAGAAAGAGAAGCACCAACAAAAATTTCAAGTCTGTCCAAAAAGTTGGATTTTTTTTTTTATAGACACATTTTGATTAAGAGGTTGAAACAGGCACTTGATTTACACACTGTCCACCTCTTCCAGAGATCTGTCTGTCCAAGCCTTTGGTCAATTCACACCTGCTCAGGTGGAACAATGCTGCTGTGACAGTGAAGGTCAATGCCCATCAGAGCAAGCTGGTTTTAGCAGGTGGAATCCCATGCACAGTTGTACAGGACTATAAATCCTCCAGGGTTTTTAAATCCCAATCAAGGTGGTCCCTTGAGCAAGTGCACCTTGATTAGGAATCTCTAAGTGTCAGCTTCACTCCCCTCCTCACAGATGCCACCAGCAGAAGTGTTCATGGCTGGAGCTGCAGTCAGCAGCTCAGTGGGTGACCTGTTGCACATGGGGTGTCCCTGATCACCTGTCCAGCCTCACAGACAGGTCCACAATGGTGGTTTCTACTCCTGAACCTGCTGCAGCTTGGGGCCTTTGCCTGTCCAGTGAGCTGTGTTTGAGGGGAAGAGTTGATAAAGTGCAGATGCTTTTTGGGGTGACTTGGATGTGCTTTTGGAGCACATATCAGAGATGTTTTTCTCCACATGTCAGGACCAGGGCTCTGGGCTTTGGTCTTGACTTAAGTCAAATGTCAACAGGAGATACCCCAGTTTTAGAGCCTCGTGTTTAAAATGGACTTTTCCAAACATGTCACCACTGCAGTGTCTGTTCATTTACTTACTGAAAAGTGCTGTTTGGCCCTGGTTTATGCTGGGACAGGGATGAGGGGATGCAGGGTGAGCCTCTCTGCCACATCCCTGCAGAAGGACCTGGGCAGGTATCTCAGGACCATGGTCTCCAGAGGTGACACCTCTGCAGGAAACGCAGCTGCAGAAGGGACACTGGGTGACTCCCCCATTCCACCCAGAGCTCCATCTCTCTGTCACACCCCCTGCTGCTCGGCTGCTTGGTTGGTGAACCCTCCAGAATCCATTCTGGGAATTTCCTCCCCCTGTCTCCCCACGCCAGGTCCCACCAGCAGCCTGATGGCCAGCAGGAGGGATGTCCCCGTGGCACTCGCAGGGAGAAGATGCCTCCCATCCCCTTGTCCCCAGCACGTCCCCAGCAGCAATCAGAGGGTGCTGTTGCACTGGTGCAGGCAGGACGAGGAGGTGGCGGTGGCTCGGTGGCGCCAGGAGGTGCCGGGGTGTTTTTGGGAAGCGCTCAGCGCTTCGATTCCTCGCTGCCCGCCTCGCCACCGAGGGCAGCGCTCCGCCTGGCATTGTTCTGCTCCCTAAGCTCGGTCATGTGCTCTTTGCCATCCAGATTCGCGGCCGTGGCCATCCCGCTTTGATATTTCTTCTGTGTGGTTCGAGCAGTGCCGGGGGGCAGCTCTTTCCTGCCCCCTCCCCTTCTCTCCCCTTCGGCGCGGTGGCAAAACGGGCTGGATACAAGGAACCAATCACAAAATCGCTCCTGGGAGGGAAGGAGGGGGAAAAAAACCCCAAACCCAGAGAGTAACCGCGCAGCTGTATCTTACTGACTGGATGTGGATGTGTCCCTCTCCCAACAAAGCCCTGGAAGGGTTCGGGGTGCCCCAGGAGCCACCCCCGGGCTGCGCTCCCCGAGCGATGCTCGCACAGTCCCGCCCCATCCCTCGCACAAAAACTTTTCGCTGCCGTATCGCAGGACACGATAATCTCCCGTATCCCGTCCCGGTAACCCAGAAGCCGCCTCCCCTTAATATTTTACATATTCCCTAAATTCGTTTGCAAGGGGGCAGGAGAGGAGATAAGGGCGGTGAGTTGAGCCGAGTGGGAACTGCTGACTGACAAAGTGTGTAGTGCAGTACGGGTGCTTTCTGCCTCT
This sequence comes from Peucedramus taeniatus, assembly GCA_013400575.1. Classification (NCBI taxonomy): domain Eukaryota; kingdom Metazoa; phylum Chordata; class Aves; order Passeriformes; family Fringillidae; genus Peucedramus; species Peucedramus taeniatus. The sequence continues at coordinate 121,073 of WBNO01020277.1, forward strand.
CTAATTATCCTTTTCCTTCTTGACTCCAGTATCACATGTAGCCATGTGTAGAATCATAAAATAATTATGCAGTGTACAAGCTTTCTGGGAGCATGTACCACTGTTTTCCTAATTCTTTATCGCTCCCATTGATCGTGGCGTGTGTGCATTGATCCAAGTCGGCCATCTGGTTGGGGAAGATAAGCGTGCGAGTGTCTTTGCATTGCACTGTCACTCAGGGAGGGGGGTACATTTTGGCTGTAGGGAATTACAGGGGCAGGATTAGCCCTCTTCCTAGGAGTAAACTGAATTTTAAATGCAGTGTTGCAGCTGCATGGACCATGTTGCTAACTTCTGGTTTTGCCCGTAGACTGGGCGCATTTATTATTGTTATTATTACTATTATTATTATTGTTATTATTATTACTGTTATTATCTCTTCCCTGCTTTCTGCTTTTGGAGATAGAGATATGCTTGCAATAAATGGAGGGGAGAGAAGGGAAAAGCAGGAATGCCCTTCCCTGCACACACTGGACTTGTGAGTGGCTGCTGTGCTACAGGATTTCGAAATGGCAAACCCAGCTTTTAAATGCAGGCGAGAACCTGCAGGATTGAATGCATTTTGCAATAAGATTCATTGGCCCAAAGAGGAAAAAAAAAAAAAAAAAGGATGAAGTTATCAGCCTATGACAGGAAATTATAGAGTGGATATTAATCAGCTCTCTTAACTTGGGCTAATCAAGACAAATAACCCTAATCACGCATTATCGGGATGTGTATGTTTAATAATCAGCAACAAAACAATGGAGGTTTTTGTTTTTTTTTTTTTTTTTAATATAATTCCTTTATTTTCTTGCCTGCCAGCCTTCCCCCTAACAATGGGCACATCCTGCAGTGGCTTGAACTTGGCTGCAACATTTTCTGCTGATGGCCGTGGTGCGTGTGCGCGCTCACTCCCCTGGTCGTCCTTTTGTCCAAAATGTGGTGGTGGCCATTGTTGCCTCATATTCTGCAAATGCATGGAAGGTGCCTCAAAAGCCTTTCCTCTAAAATTGAACAATTCTGTCAAAAAAGATTAGTTCTATTTTGTCTGCTGCTTGCTGACTATTCATGAATGTAAAGAGAGAGGGCTTGGGTGTCATACTAAGTTGCTAAGGTGGCTGGCTTTCGGCTATTGACTTGAGGATACCAAACCAGAGCCTACAAAAGAGCAGCCAGAAGGAGAGGAGAGAACTGGTCTGCCATGTGTTTCAGCTATACCTTCTTTAGCTGCCCATTTATTCCTTTTGTTGCCACAACTTTTATTGTCATACAGTTGAAAAAAATGTTAGACACAGGCTTCAGGCTGCACCAAGCAGAAAAAAGGATTAGCATATCACTAGGATCATCTTACACTGAACCAAATTCTTTTCAGGATGTATAATTAGTGAATACAGTCTCCCCCCCCCCCCCCCCCCCCCTTT
>WBNO01020277.1:122520-147520 GCA_013400575.1 Peucedramus taeniatus
TTTTGAGGGCATGGGGGAGCCTATGGGTAAGGAAAATTAGGAAACAAGAAGAAAGGATGGAAAAGAAAAAGTTCTCTAGTTTCAGGGAGAATTTTATAAAGGCTGTTTCATCATTTTAGCCTTCTGTATCAAGAAGCCTTTTGCACATTCACAAATTATGTGGCAGTAGCTTGTTAAGAATATTTTTTTCCTCAATAATGTGAATCACCTTCCCCAAAGGGGGGGCAGGAGGACAGAAATTGATTCCAGAGGTGGGCCCAGACCTGACTAGCTGGAGCTGGGCAGTGCTCTTGTGGCCCTCTCCCTGACAAGAAGATGTGATCCTGCAGGATGCATTACCCTTTTCCTCCTCACGGATGCTCTCAGCTCCCTTCTGCCATCTGGGTAGCACACTCTGCTCAGTGTACTGCAACAAAAAAAGCTTGGATGTGTATGAGTCAGTCACAGAACTGAAGTATGATATGTTGTATAAGCATTTTTAAAATAGTATGGCAGAATTAATTATCTATTTTTTATAATTATAGGCCATTTTCAGCGATGACAGAAACAGGCATGAACCAAACAGCAGAACTGAGGGTTTGGGGTGTCCCTTGCCTGTGCAGGAAGCTCCCAAATGTGGGTGGTATTGATGGAACACGTGTAGCCTTTGCTGGTTCTCGGGACAATCCAACCCACAGACACTTGGCCCTGAAAATCTTTGGCTGGAATCACATTTGCACCAGGGTGTGCTTGCACATGACTCCTCTGCCTTGCTCTAGCTGGGGTGGAGGTGAGGTTCTGCAGGAAGATGAGGGTGAAGAGGAAGCTTTTGGCTTGGTGCACCCTTAGCAAAGCTCCCACGAGCATCCCGGTCCGTGCTGCCTCCAAAACTGAGCTGCGCCTTGACAGACCCGGGTGTTCCCTGCTCCTGTCAGAGCAGAATTCGAGAGGAGAATTACCCTGGGAAGGAAACAGAGCTTCTTTTTCAGCTGAACGGCTGGTAATTTCGCCGCGTTTAATCACGCCGCACATTTGACATCATTGCCTTTTCAAAGTGTTCAAACCAATTGTTCCACCAAACGAGCAATTGGACGTGAATATTCAGGAGCTGCTCTGGGGTGCTCGGCGGTAATTGGTCACATCACTCACATGGTCTCGTTCCCTTTTTGATGAGAAGAGGGTAGAAATTTGCTTCACGCAGATACTTAAACACCCACACATTAAAAAAAAAATCTTATTTAGCACAACTGTTGATGCTGGGTTTTGTTTTTGTTTTATTTTCCTGGGGGTTTCTACAGCGGCGAGAATGCTCAGTATTGGAGGGCAAAGGAGGGGAGCAAATGAAAGGAGAAGTTAATTAAAACAGTGAATGCAGATGCTGAAAAGTGTTTCTCTCCTCAGCTAGTGCAGTCCCCACTGTTGGTGGGATGTGATTTTGGCTGGGGATTGGAACGAGATCTTTAAGGTCCCTTCTAACCCGAAGCATCCTGTGCTTCCATGACAGAATACTCTGTGGCCAGGTGACAGGGATGAGGTTTAGGTTTAGGAGGAAGTCCCAGCTGCAGCAGCACCAATATTTTCAGGCACCCAGAGCTCATAGTGGGAGGTGGTTGTGGCAAACCAGGTGTGAAAATCAGGAGACTGAGCATGGATAATTCATACACCACGAGGCTAAGAAAAAACATCTCACAGCCAAGAAATATTTGAGGAGAAATTACCTGAGCCATTTAGAGAAATGATGCTCGATATTTTACAGCTGGGAGTGATGCCTCAGGTTTGAGCTTTTCTATTTTTCAGATTCTGTGCTGCTTTAGTGTGTGGGTCTGGGCTTCATATCAGGGCATGGTGAGCTCTCTGCACAGAGCAGGGACACAAAACAATTCCTTCTCTAGCTGGGGACCAAGGACAAATGATCCAAATCTCAGCCCCAAGAGCACAAACAACGTGGGCTGGAGAGAGAAAAACAAGCAGGATGGGAGTGCATGGGCTAAAGCTGGAATGGGACAATGAACTCCAAGATGCAAATGGGGCAGAACTGATCCAAGGCAGAGACCCTGTGCCCAGGAGTGCATTTTGTGACCATTTTGGTTCATCTTGGGTGCAGCCCTGGCTGGGGTCTTGTGCTGCCCAAGGTGGATCCATTGAGGCCTCCTAATAAATCCCTGCTTTATTCTTTAGCTCTGTCCAGTCTCTGTTCTAGGTCAGCCTTCACCAGGCATCAGAAGGGTCACACACACAGGTGGCCATCTGTTATCCATGAGGACCTCCTTGATTTCAGAGAGGATTTTTGGTAAGAGATGCCTGTGGAGATGAGCACCAGGTAAAGGAACTGTGTCAGGCACTGTGACTTGTGATATTCTTCATATGGACACTGAACAGAGCGTGAAATTGTGAACAGGGGTGACTTGAAAGCTTGTTTGTTTATTTACAGTGTAAAATAGAAATATTGATGTTCCCCATGCTGAAAAAAAATACTTGTAAAGGCCACTTTTTATTAATGAGGAGGAGATAACCCAGAATGGCTGGAGGAATCCAAGGGTGTTAATTTTAGAGACTGATTAATGTTCACTCTGAGGCAGTAGTTCATCTTACTCAACTCACATGTCCTCCTTCCTTCTCCTTTCAGTAAAACCTGGCTGGCACAGCAGAAAGAGTAAATAAAAATCAAACAACATTAAGGATGGGAACAGCAGACATTGGGATGTTTGCAATCTACCTCCTGTAATTTTGCAATCACATTTAAAATGCACTTCATTTGCAGGTGACCTAATTTGCCCATACCTGGGGCTGGGCTCCTTGGTAGCAGCTAAAAAAAGCACATTCCAGCATTCCAGAGATCACCTTGGGGCTTTTGGTCAGGGCTGGAGCTGGATATCCATCCTCAGTGCCTGCTCTGCCTGTGGGTGTGTCCCCCTGAAGCCTGCAGGATATTTTTTTTCCTGTAAATAAATGCTGTTTAATAAGTATTCCGTGTGCATTTTGTCATTAGCCCGATGCTATAGAGCCACACGGACCCAACCTTGATTTATAAAGCTGTTAAAATGTTTGACCTTGTTTAAATAAAAGCCTCAAGGTTAATTACAACAAGCATTCCAGATATATTCTCTCTGTTCTGGTGGCCCTGATGATTTAGAGGAGGAAAGGGTAATAAATTCTCATCTTTTAAAAGTGACTGCAGTGCAAAAGTGCAAGAGTTTGCTTTTCTGGCATTTTCATGTTTTACCACACTTTGATATGTGATATATTGAGTGATGATTAGTTGCCTCTTCCTCGGGAGCACTAGAAATTTGGTGTTTTTACTTAAAGTATGATAAGAAGCATGTGAGAATGGAAAAAAAAAAGGTTGTTGGGAATAAAGAGTTTGAGCTTTACTCCTGCATAGGATGTATCCATAATGAGGTAAACAAAGGCATTGTGGTTTTCTTTTTTTTCCTTATTGCACAGAAAACAAATTTCACAAAATAAAAACCAATTTAAGTTTCTTTTAAAAGAACTGGGAAATATTGAGGAAAGTTAATTGAAGCACATTCAAATTACAATAAACACATAGAGGCACAATTATCTTCTTTTGACTAGTGTGTGGCTTAGAGATGTTTTTATCTTTTGTTTATTGCACTATTAAAAATATGGAGAGGCATCAAGAAAGGGTAGATAGCCGCCATATGGACTTACATATTTTCCCTATTTATATTTAAATAACTATCCATGAGAAATTATGCACAAATCGTGCAATAATTCCCAACTGAAATGACTGTTTAGAAAATAAAAATTCTGAGGCACAATATTCTTTTCATATTAAATTGCCCATTTTCTGTACACCGTGTATGTTTGTACAATACCAAAAAAAAAAAATATAAAAAACGCTGCATTACAGCCCAACACAATTTGCTCACAATGCTAATGAAGATGGATAGAGGACATTGTAATATACTGGAGTAATTCATGAGCAGTGTGGGAAAACAAGACAAACAGGCTCAGAAAGCCAGGGCATAATTTTTAGTTCCCATTTCCAAGAGTGAATGGTGGTAATTTTAATAACCTGCTGCTCTGACAGATTTAATGACGCCGATTAACTTCCATTGCTCCATTCAGGCCATGCTCACGTTTGGGGTGGAAGTTTGGGCTTGCAAAGTTGGAGTGGCTGGGTTTAGGCAACTCAGGAGCTCCTAGCACCCTCCAGAATTGGAACTCTGTGCTTGGGATGCCACCCTGTCCATGAAGAGATGAGTTTTGAGCCCATCCCTGTCTCACTTTGCAGCAGAGAACCTTGGCCATGGACAGAGGGTTCTGCCCATGGTGTCCTTTGGTGCCCACCTGGATCACTCAGGTGCATTAATTCTGGCCTCCCCTGCAGGCAGAAACACGATGTGGTGTCTGATTGCACATTCTGATTAGCCAGGACTAAGCTGAGATCGCTGTCACTGCTGATAAAACCCAGAAGAAGAAATACTTTTCCAGCAAAATAACCAGCTTCAATCTATACCTTCCCCTAAAAAAAGGAAAGCTGTGACATCTTTTGAATTAATAAAAGGGGAGTGAAAACTTCCAAATTGGATGGTGTGTCCTTGCACTCTCAATGCAAGTAAAATTTTTCTTGTCTGTCTGATAATTCTAATAAATTAAACTTCATGATTCATTCAACATCTCTGCTGTACACCCTGAGATCAGTAACTTATAAATGTCTTGCTAAGCCAGATGAGACAGCTGTGCCTCCTCATTCTGGCCAGCTCAGCCTGGCTCTCTGGGCTTCTCTCCCACATCCAAATCCAGACACCCTGAGCAAAGTCTTGCAGAATCAAATCTTGCAAACTGATTTACTGTGGGCATTTTATCTATATACATAAGTGTGTGTGTGTGTATTTATGTAAATGTATGGGGGAATGTCCTGCTGTGGCTTTAAGAGGGTGATTTATTTATTTCTTTTAGAAGAAGCTCTCCCAAGAAATGTTCAGGTCTGTCAGAAATAAGCAAAACGATTCAGAGTCTTTGATCTGAGTTTTATGGCTTGTTCCTTTTTAAAATTTCATTAGATCCCCTCTTTGATGCTGCCTTGTAGATCGAAAGGGTTGCTTGCTGCATAAACTCCACTTTGTTACCAAGGAGTATTTCTGGTTGGTATTTTGGGAATTATAGGGGCTCTGTAGTACGTTAAAGACAGAGAAAAGAGCTTTCAGCCCAGTAAAAAGAGAACTTTGTGGAGTGCTGCTGTCACACTCCTCTGGGAAAATACATCCCCGTGGTCCTGGTGCTGCTGATAAAGGTGTCTGCTCCGTGCTAAACTCTTAGTTTTCATCCTTTCCTTGTGCTTCCAACTCTCATTCATATAATTCATGCCCAGCCTCTCCATCTGTTCACATCAGCTTGAATGTGGAGTCAGGGGGAAGCTGGAGCTGGAGCTGAATGCTCGTATGAGGGGCTGAAGGGTGGGATGGTGGCACCACACCAAGAGCTGGGATGTGTTTTTGTGCCACCAGCCAACACCACACCCAGCAGCCACCTCCTCACACAGGTGAGGGTGTTTGGAACCACATCTCTCAGAACTGGACAGAAGGATCCATGGAAAAAATCAATTTCTGGTCTCACCCCTACAGCTCGGTACTGGCAGCACCAGAGTAGTTCCCAATTGCCATCTGTAAAAAAAAACCCCACAAACCTTTCCTCCCACATTTAATTAGCAGCTGGCAACAGTGTCACTGTCACCGTGGTGATCTAAAGATATAAATGAAACAAATCTGGCATCAAGAAATAACATGGTTTAATCGACTGAGTGGTACCTTTTCATTTTAAAAAACTTCCATGAAGCACTGTAGCATTTATTTAAAAAACTGAAAGGGCAGAAAAATTTGGCCACAAGCTTTCTTATTTTTACTTTTTTTTTAATAAGTCTGTTTTACATTACTATTTTTTCCACTTGATTTTGTTTAATTTTATTTTATTTCATTTAATTTCATTTCATTATTTCATTTCATTTCATTTCATTTCATTTCATTTCATTTCATTTCTATTCCAACAAACCCCAGAATCTTATCTGCTGTAGAACTAATTAACTTGGGGAAAAAAAAAGTGTTTTGGTTGCTTTGGACCAATCTATACCAAGGTTGGGGCAAGAAATTGCCAAAGTGCTGCTCAGAAGTCACCATACCAAAATGACCTCATGTTTTCACCTGCCCTTAATGGCAATGAATGCCAGAGGTGGAGGAGGGAAATGTGGGCATTCCAGAGCTGTGGAATGATGAAGAGATCTCCATGCTGGTGCCCAAGGCTGCATTCCAGGCACAGCCAATTCTCCCCCACTCCACCTTTTTATTCCCTTCCTTCTCTCTCTTTCCCAGGTAACACAGCTGGGGATTCCTCATGGCAGTGGTGGATGCAACACCTGAATGCAGCCTGAACAAACACAAGCATGGATAGCTGGGTGTGCAGTGAGAACATCCCATACCTGCCCTGCTCCTCATTCCTCTCTTCCCTTCCCTGTTCTTTGGGTTGTCCTGGGAAGAAACCAGAAAAGTGCCTGGGAGGCAGATGGGGTTGGCATTGTGAATTTCCAGAGGTGAATTCTCCAAACAACTCCAGGGAAGTTTGGAAAAAGTCTTTTGGCTTGCAGCCATCTGCCATCCCTTGGTGTTTCTTTCCCCAGGGAAAGGGGATGAACTCAGGAGCCATTCAGGCAGTGGGGTTCAAAGTGACTTCCTTCAGCACTGCCCAGTAGGGCTTCTCACTGGGAAACACGGGTGGAAGCCCCAGCATCCCCATCCCCATCCCCATCCTCATCCCAGCTGCCAGGATTCAGGCCTTGTGGGTTTTATTTAGCAATTCATTATTTGGAAATTACCATATATTTCTCTCCCCCTTGATAAGATTTATCTTTTCCACAGGAACAGAGTCACAGAATGGTTTGGGTTGGAAGGGATCTTAAAGCTCCTCAGCAATGGGGGATTTTTTAGGCAAGGATCTGGGCACAGGATTCCCTGGAGACAATTAAATCCAGGAATCTGCCCTGCAGGACACAGAGTGTGGTGTTGTCCTGCGTTTGGCCAGTGGCGAGCACAGGGTGGCCTCCAAGCCAACACAAATAAATATTAGGAAGCCCTGGAATGAGTAATTCGTGGGCAGCATACCTGCAACACCCATCCCACAACCTAGGGCTGGAAAGGCAAATAAAACAGCTGTAACTCAAGCCTGGAGGGTGCTGGGCACTCGGGGGAGGGAAGCCAGGCTTTCAAATCGCTGTAACCCAAGGAAGAAAATCATCAGCCCATATGCCTTTCACAGCATTTGATGACAAAATGCTTTGTGGCTTAGCCATTGTTTAAAGGCCATTCCTCAAATTCCGTGTTTACTGTCAGCGGGGTGAGTTGTGGACTCTGTGACTTTAGCTGTTAATGGGCCTAAACACTTCTGCCAACAGATTAAGCTCTGCTGAAACGTTAAGAAAATTGGCCCAAACAGAGATAGGGAGGTTTCTTGTTTAGCTGTTGTTTCATTTGCATGAGAATCATTGTCCACAGACAATAGCACCTCCCTGTCACCCAAAGTGTGGGCAATTGGGTGAAACTCATTCAATTTCTGTTAAAGGACAGAAATTGTTTGTTTGTTTGTTTGTTTCTAGAGGAAAAGAAAAATGCTCATTTTCAACTCCAAGGAGGAGTAGATCAGTTGTGAACTCCAACCCCCAAATACCTCCAGCTTGTGACTGGGAGCTAACAAGATGGGATGACCCAAAAGAAAGCAAGGCTATTGAGCTGTGAGTGTGTTTGAGACAATTACTGTCAGTTGAAGAAGAGGAATAGGCAAAATTAGTCTACTTGGGGAAGGTGAAGAATAAGTTCTTTCTGAAAATGCTAGATGTGTTTTTGTTATGATTTGTGCTGCTGAAGTTCCCAGGTGATAAATATTCTGGTGATGTTTCCATATAAATGCTGTCCTGACAGCTACTGCCAGCACCTGAACTTCCCCCAGGTTCAGTGTTCAGGGGAGGGTTAATTTGATGCTCAGGTGACATATATATATATTTTCCCCATTTTTCCCTGCGTTGTTAAAAATAATAGCCTGGATTATTTGAATTGTAGCAGCACCTGGAGTCACCAGCCAAGGCTGCAGCCCCCTGGGAGGAGGCACTGGCCAGGAACGTGGGGAGCTGATCTCCAGTGAGCTCCTGGCCCTCGAGCAGGAACTCACAGGGATGGAGAGTGGGGACTTGAGGCCACCCTCGGGACTGGGGCCCAGGCACATCTGTGAGCCAGGTGTAACTGTGTGCCCAGGGCCACCCTGTGCTGCTGCAAGGAAGGATGAGCCAGCCCAGCACCTTGGGGGATGATTTCTGTCTTTATTGCTGATTAGTGACGTGGGATTTAATCCCAGCACCATTCCACATTTCCTTTCCTCAGGAGATCCTGCTGTTTTCTTTATATATTATTTTTTTCCTCTAGCCCTGATAGTTTTGGCCATCACTGCTGTTCCTGGCAGTTACCTTTGGCTGCTTTAAATGCCACTGGATGTGAGGGGATGTTTACATTTCCCCAGTTACATTGTCTTTGAACGGTTCTAAACTTGACTTTGATTAAACATGCTAATAACAAGAGAGGCTCTTTTTTTTTTTTCTTTCCCTTTTCTTTTTTTTATGAATGTCACTTGCTCGAGTTGAAAAGACATGCTCTTAATACTCGCTTTTCATCTAAATCAAGAAAGCAACACTAAGCAAAAAAGTATTTAACTGTAGCATATAGGATTGTAAAGATGGTAATCAGGGACACTGGTAATTGAAGCTTTTGGGGGAGAACCTTTCTTCTGAATCCTTCAGTCTGTTTAATAGGATAAAATTAGCTTGAGTGGCTTGGTGTTTGAAGAGGTTATGATATAATTGGAGCTGCCTCCTGGGTTTGCTGCTGGACAAGGCGATCAGGTGGAGACATGGGAGGGCATGGGAACCTCTGAAGTAGAAGACTCAGCTTCTGCCATACTAATTAGCCTAAATTAGCTATGCCAGTTTTCTGCTTGCTTTTGAATTTCCCTGATAATGCTTTTATCGGGAGTGTAAGAAAAGGAATATGGGAACACGTGCAAAGTTCACTGAGGAATGGCAGGGGTGGTGGCAACTGCCAGCAGAAGGCTCAGGCTTATTGCTGCAAGCTTCAAAAAGGAAAAAATAAAAAAGGGAAAAGAAAGATTGAATAGCATTAGGAAATAACAAATGGATATCAAGTACAACCCCTAGGGATGTAGAAAGTACTATGGCTTGCGCTCCAGAACACGGAAGTTTACAAAACATCTGTAAGAAATTGATTATCTTGAGGATTATACACACATTATTTTGAGGCCAGCCTCCTCCCCCCAAACCCCAGCTTTGCTCTTGAGTGTTTAACCCAAGGTGAAGGAGGCTGTTCTCCTCCAGGCAGAACCAGCTCCAGCACCTCTGCTTGTGCTCCATCATCCACAGGGCCTGGGAGAGGTTATTTGTGTTGTGTGAGCTGCTGCCATTTTTTAATTTTCACTTCTGACCCCAATTAATCAACTTTAACCATGCAAAGAGATTTGTGGCACATTTAGTATAGCTTGCATAAATCTATTTTAATTGAAAATGTGCGAGGGGGAAAGAAAATAAGGAGAAGGTTGTTTTTTTTTTTTAATGTTTTCTTTCTGTCCTGGGTGGATAGGGATGGATTCTGTCACCAATGGATGAAGCAAGTCAGGAGAGGTCCTTTTCAAAGGCATGTTAGAATGCATTTTCACAGATAAAAACAGCTCCATCCCTTGGGAAGAGTTGAGGCTATGGGGAGATACAGTTCTTCTTTCCCAATTAGTACCAGCCTTGGTTTGGGGATGGGTATTTGGGACCAGAATTGTCCAAGTCTCTCAATGCACATTCAGATATTAGAAACTGCAGGAGAAAGCCTCACCTCAGCAATCTGCTCTCCTAGCAGGGTCCACTGGCTGCAGGAGGCCTCCAGTCACTGGATGAGAGCATGGAGAGAGGTTCTGGAAGAACCTCTGAGGGTGTCATGGTTCAGGAGCTCTCAGGCAGGAATTTTCTTCTGCTTCCCATGAGCCATTCTTCCACCCAGCACCTTTGATTTCTCCCCACCAGGCTGTCCCAGGAACGATTTGAAAAGACCTGTGTGAAATAGAGGATCTCAAGGTCATTTAAAGAGCAGAGTTTGCAAGGCTCACCCAAACCCAATTCCCATATCTTTACCTGAGAGTCCCTTAATTTCAAAATTTAAATAACTCATAGGGAGGGGTTTTACATTTTCCATTTCAGGGGAGGCTCCTGCCTTCCTTAGCAGACACCTGGCTTTTCAAACCAAGACACCAGCTCAGCTTTATTGGGGGCTTGGAGCCTGCAAATGTTTCTTCACAGGAACAGCATCACTCTTGTGACCAAGTTCTCCCCACCCAGACCTTGCAGAGCTGGGTTTTTATCACTCCTCTCAGTCTCTTACACTCACAGGGTTTCCTTTTGCATGGCTTGTTGGCTTCTCCAACTACAGAATAAAGACAGTGAAATGTTTTTTAAATCGCCTCAGTCCAAAACCTGGATTTTTAAGCTTCCTGCTCTAAATTCTGCAAGGGAAGTATTCTCTTCCTGAGAAGTATAACACCCAGATTAGATTTTTGAGAGCTGAAGGGAGTCATTCTTAATGAGAGAAAAAAGAACCAGGAAATCTTTTTGGGTTTTGTTTTTTGTTTTTCGGTTTTGTTTTGTTTTGTTTTGTTTTGTTTTTCGGGGGGGAGGGGGGGGTTGGTTGGTTGTTTTTTCTTTTTGTTTGTTTGGTTTTGTTTTGTTTTGTTTTTTGGATTTGGTTTTTGGGGGTTTTTTTTGTTATTTTTTTTGTTTTTCTGTCACATTTTCTTCTTTGGAGTGCTATCCTCATTTGATAGAAATGTTTAACTGGTAGGAACCATGAGGCAAACTCCTGAATGACAGACAGCTGAAGAAGGGACCTCAAGCTGTTGTCCTTGAAACCAGTAGTGAGCTTCCCCTTGACATCACAGGGCACATCATCCAGCATAGCCCAACTCCAGACAGTTTTATTCTGCAGCCAGCAGAGATTCCTGCTCAGAAAAGGCAGAACTGCTCCCCAGAGGAGCTGTGCAGCATGGAAAAAAACCTTGCACAGGTTAAAGGCTGGACCACAGCCCCACCAGAGCCAGCATGAAGCCTCTCAGTGGTCCCAGCAAAGCAGTATTCCATCAGCAGTGACCACACACTGATGCCAACCTAGAGGAAATTTGGTTGAACACAACTCAGCTCTGACCCAGCCTTGCACCTATTTGAGCAGAGGGGGCTTTTCCTCAGTTCATGGCACAAAAGTATTTATCCCTTCAGTGCTTCTCTGCTCTTGCTGCTGTTCCCAGGAGAGAAAAGGGCAGCAGAGCATGAACCAGCTTTTTGGGAGAGCTCCCTTCTGTGTGGGCAGTGCCTCCAGCTGCCCTGACAACAGAGACACTTCTGCACTTCTGCTGTGCCTCTTGCTTCACCTTGCCATGATCCTGCCAGCCAGATCTGCCCCTGTTCAGGCCACACCACACACAATAAAGCAAAAACCATTTCAGCAGTTTTGGTTGACCCTTGAGCTGAACCCAAAATGCCCCACAGGTCTGGCAAATGGGTCACCTGGCTGGGGTCTGATCTGCAAGCAGTGTACCTTTGCCTGGGATGCCCCAGGAGCATGGCGATGTGAAGTCAAGATTTTTGGGGAAGAAAAAGAAAAAAAAATTTAAAAAGAAAGATGAAACCGAAAAAAAAAAAATCAAGGTGTTACTGGCTAAAGACACAAGCACTGATTGGTAGGGAGTGTTTGAACCTGTCCTCAGGGCTGTCCCTCAGCTGCAGCAGGGCAGAAGAGATGGAGCTCTGTTCCATGGGCACAGCAGGAGCAGAATCCCCAGCTCCCATTCCTCCATTCTCCCAACAACCCAGGAGGCAAAGCCATATGAAGCTGTTTTCCACCTTCCAAGGTGTTTCCTGGCTCGTGCCTCCCTCCCTCCCAGCACCCAAGACTTGTGAGAGACAGAATTAATGCCTGACCCTGCTGCAGGTTTGTTTCCTGCTCCCTTCCAGGAGCAAGGGTTTTCAATCCCAGTGGGCTGAGCCTGTTGGATAGGTGGGGGGGGAGGAAAAAAATCCCCTCTGCTTAAACCAATTCCCTCAAGCCTCTGAGGAGCAGCAAACCACAGCAGCCCCAAAGTTTGTGTGGGATCCAAGGAGCTTTCAGCTCAGTTCAGCACTGAGGGAGGGCTGGCTCAGCAACCGGAGTCCCTCCTTGGCTCCATCAGGCAATCCAGCAAACAAGTCATGTCTCTTAGAAGAGCAAAATCTATTTCAGAGCTCTCTCTTTTTTCTGTGTGGGTGCTTATCTCTGGTCACTGCTGTTCACCATGTAGAGAAGTCTCTGTGGCATGCATTTCTGAGAGGGCAAACTGTCTAAAATTAGCTGTTAGTTTAAAATAAGAGACTGTGCAGTTCTCCAGGGAGGGGCATTCATCCTCCAAAGGAAACTGTCAAGGATTGTTCAGGATTACTCTCCAGCTGTTCAGGACTGCTGCATCCTTTTAAATTATAATGTCAACATGTCGCAAATAATATGGAATGACAATGTCTAATTTCTGTCCTGTGAGGAATGAAAAGGAAGGGAAATTGCTAGCATACTAGATACATACCAGATTTGAGAGACCAGGTAACCTTTCTAGCTGGCTGTAGGAGAATAATTAGCCAAAACATTAATGCAAATGTAATTTTCTAGCTAGCCTGTGAAATCTAGAGGCGTTATATTAAGCATTCCAGGCTAATGCTCTCCAGAATAGTTTGTGTTATCTCTGGGGCCAAGGGATGTAGCAACTCCTCCACTGATTGGATTCTTTATGTTGAGTAGCTGGGGGTTTATTTCCCAAAAGTGCTTGCTACCAGCACTGCTGGCTTTGAGGGAGTAATTTCAGTGCCAAGTTGCATGAATTGCATATGGGGAAGTGTCCCAGGCCAGGTTGGAGAGGTTTGGAGCAACCTGGGACAGTGGAAGGTGTCCCTGCCCATGGCAGGGGGGTGGAATGAGATGAGCTTTAAGGTCCCTTCCAACCCAAACCATTCCATGATTCCATGAATGTGGAAGGGGTCATGGTTTTCACTGACCCTCACACCCATGAGCAGACCACAGTGAATTTATCCCCCCCAAAAAAACATGAAATATTTCACCTGACTACATGAGAACACAGGGAATAATGAAGTTATTGCAGTTCATGGGCAGCTTGCATCATGTACATGCATATTCCATCTAAATTTTAATGTAGACCACCAAGAGCAGGGAGGTTTTTGACAGATTTGACCTGGTTTTTTAGGTAGTTGTAGCTCTGAGGACTGAAGCAGACACCCACTCTGGGTTATGAGGTGAATTTCTGGGACTCAATTGAAGAACAGACAACTCATGAAGTCGTGGTAATGTGGTTGCTTCAATCAGATGCCCAAATCCAGAGCTTAAATATTCCCTCAAGCTCTCAGGATGGCTGCCTATAAAATATAAACAATGCAATATGAGCAAGAAGTGTCCCAGGGTACAAATTTTAATGCTCACATTCCATGCAGCACTGTATATTTTTCACGTTTAGTTAAAGAAGTAAATGAAACAGAAAGAATCCAACATGTTTTGCATTCCCTTGCAACAGGAAGCTGTTTTGATAAAACCTACAAATGATCCGTATTGATATTAACTTTTTCTTTTTTTGTTGTTGGGTTTTTTTTTTTTTGGTAAACTTAATTTGAATTTAGAAAGTCTCTAAATGATAATTGAATCACAAGTCTGGATTAGGATTCTAGCAGCAACACTTGACTTGGTCAAAATCACTGTTATGAAGAGATGCAATTTTTACACAGTACTTCACATTGATTAAGTAATGTGCGAAAATGGAAAAAAAGCATTCGAATCTTAATCATAGTAATTTGCATGAAATAAAAGTCTCTGTCAAGGGAATGCACATTATAATAACTCCTGGGTGTTTTGGTTGCATCAGTGAGCAAAGAAGTTGCGTGCATTTTTTCCTTGTCCTGATATGCAAGAATTTCCTCTATTTTTAGTGTACCTTTGATGATGTGAGAATTTAGAAATGCAGTTTTGTAGTCAGTGAGAGACTGTGAGACAAACAGGCATTTTAAGAGCAGCCAGGGTTCACAGCTGATTGGCAATGTGCATACCTGAATGGAGCACAGAACTGGATATTGTAAACACAGAGAACTGAGTTTGAAGCTAATTAAGGCTCGTTTGGTTTTGACCTGCATCAAACAATAGCACTAAATCAGAAAAGCAGATGCATTTTGGAAGCTACTGAACTGAAGAACCTTATCTGGAGCCCAGTGGAGTCAGCAGAGACCTTCTCACTGACTTCAGTCAATCAAGCCTTAGAAATGTTGGCATTTATTTGCAGAAATTGGTCTGGAGAAGAAGGGGTTTTAGAGGCAGTCCCTGCTCCATTGGGGGCACACCTCAGTGCTGCTCTGAGCCGTGCTGGTGGCACTTTTATCTGTCACCTAAGCAGACCTGGGAGCTCAGGCACATTTCCCTGGCTGCCGTGACCATTGTGCAACCTGTTTCATTTTAAAGAGTTGCTATTTCAAAAATCAATGGGCATCAGCTGCTAATTACAGAAAATCTATGCTTTGGCCCTTCAGCAGGTTTTGCTTTTTTTCCCACTCACCACGCTGCCTCTGCTAAGGGTTGGCAGCTCAGATCTGCAGCCATAAGTGATGACCTCCTCCAGACACCTTTTTTACATCTCTGGGACTCTGAGCAGCCTGGTCCAGTGGAAGGTGGCCCTGCCCATGGCAGAGGCTTGGAACTGGATGGCCTTGAAGGTCCCTTCCAGCCCCAAACTTTCCATGATTCTGGAATCCCCTGCAGTTCCCTTCAGGGTAGACTTTGCCAAGTGGAGTTTCTGGTGAATGGTGTTTGCCCAATGACACCTGGATTCCCCACACTCATCTGGAGATTAACTTGATGCTGTATTTTCTGTAAATGTAAGAAAATAGATGGTTATTTAAAAATACTTTCTGTTTGGGAGCTCATTTGTCCCAGAGATGTGATTTTTGTGGGTGGGAGGGGTTTGTCCTGAATGAAAGTCTGAGAGTTTGAACCTTCCAATAATCTTAAAGAAGGACAGGGACTCCTCAGCATTTATGAACTGTCAAATAACTAAGTGTTTCACCTTTCTTAGAGATTTGCACTTGGTCCAAATGCTCCAGCCTTGAGATTTTGCCATTTTCTCTTTCCTTTCTGCAAGCTGAGCTTTTAACGGGGCACAGGTTCAAAGACCGCTTTGGAGGAGGGCACTTTTATTTTGAGGCATGCTGCACAAAATCTGTTGAGACCTGTAGAAGTCACTGTTATATCACTGCCTTGTATCAGGAGGGATATTTAGTTATCCTCAGCCACAATATCATTTGGGTAATTGCTTCTTGCAGGGGATCAAGGCAGGTGTGGGAGGAAAAAAAAGTAATGAACAACTAAGCTTGGAAAGAAAACGTAGGTTGAAGTTTATCTCTTGTTGCTGAAGCTGCCAGTTAAGCTGGGAGCAGGAGGGGGGCTTGTTTGGGATTTATTCTGGGGGAGAAAGGCCCTGCTGTCTTCAGAGTGAGATGAGATCAAGTTCTGCCTGCAATGCCTCTTACATGTTGTAGTTGCAGGCCAGGAGATTTTTT
This sequence comes from Peucedramus taeniatus, assembly GCA_013400575.1. Classification (NCBI taxonomy): domain Eukaryota; kingdom Metazoa; phylum Chordata; class Aves; order Passeriformes; family Fringillidae; genus Peucedramus; species Peucedramus taeniatus. The sequence continues at coordinate 138,182 of WBNO01020277.1, forward strand.
TACATCAAAATAAAGGAACGGATGGACCTGCACTTATAAGAGAGTTGGCATTCCTACAACAAGCATGTAGGTTGATAAGGATTTTCTTTATTCTTTTCAAAAAATAACCTTTCCTGTGAAATGCAAGCTGAAGAACATTATCGGTTACATAGAGAAATCACATGAAAGGCTGCATTACAATAATGAAGAAAAGAGATTCTGAGACGAGAGCAGCAGCAGAGGTACTCGGTGCCTCCTTGGCTTGAGCTGCTCCTTCTCCACATGGATGAGGCTTTCAAACCTTGGGTTTTGGCAAAATCCCACTCGAGGGGGGAAATTAGTGCACACAAACCACCCACCAGGCGTGACACTGGGATCCCATGCTGCTTTGCCCAGGGAGTATCCAATGAGGGGGGGCAGCCTCAGGGTGTGGGAGATGTGTTGTGGTAATGGGGGTTTCTCAGTTTATGGGGTGAGGGAGGTGATAATTTGCTGTGTTTCCCCTAATTTGAGGACGTGCCCCATATCAGAGGGTATTAATGGGGTGATGGCCATGTCCCAGGTCCTGCAAATGCAGCCTTGGTGCTGTAAGGAAGGGAAGTCAAACCTGCTGCTCTCAGAAACCACCCTACAGAAAGAGGAAGAAGAAATTCATAGGAAATAATCTTAGTAATTAATGCCCAAATCCTGGTCCCTGTGCACAGCCTGTGGAAGAGGTATGTGTGCTGAGGAGCAGAGGCAGAGGAAGGGAAGGAAATGCCACCTCCCTCCTCCTCCTCCTGCTTTCTGCTCTGCTCTGCCCAAAGTAGTCCCAGCAGCTCCCACCAAATACCACCCAGCTCAGAGCTTCATGTCTGGCCCTTGCAGGACCATGGTCAGGAGCACACAAGAAATCAGGGTAAGAAAATTGCATTTTTTTCTTCACAAGGCAGTGATGAAGGTTTTTTTTGTGTCCTTTTAGAGAGGGGAAGCTGCTTCTTGAAATCTTCCTGGCCCTGCATCCTGGTGTCCTCTGGCTTTGGGCATTGGGGTCCTGATATATTTCAAGGGACAATCCAGATGCACTAAGTGAGGAAGTGTGGAATACAGAAATACCTGAGATGGTCTAAGGACATTAGGAGTACCTGGAGAAGGAAGAATTCTGGCTTTGCAGAGCCCAACTAGAATCCTGGAGGCAAGAGATCCAGGAGAAATATATTAAACTGGCTCAGACCCACTCCTCAGCTGCTCCCCAAAGCCTGAAGAGTGGGCAAGGCTTTCCAAGTGGAGAGTTCTTTGCTCTGGAAGTGATACCTCCTGGTGAGCCAGCAAAACTCCTCTCTGACTCCAGGTACAAGTCTTATTCCCAAAACCAATGCTGAACTGTGCCTTTTCCCTCAAACAACTGCAGTCTTGAGATCTGAGGCCAAATTTCAACCAGTTTGAGGGAGGGGCACAAGAAATGCTCAATTTTCCTAAATGTTTTGTAATTTTCTATTTGGGAATGTCCATGTTGAACTCATGGAGAACATAAAAGGAAGCCTCAGCACAAAAGGTGTGACGGGAAGGGACTGGGGATTTGGGGTATCAGTCTGTAGGAATGCCACATCATCAGTTCCCAGGCTGGGAGAAGAGCTTCTTTGACTGGTTTTCCATTAATTGCAGAGGATTTCTGCAAGTCCTGGAGGCTCAGAACATGATTTTTAACAGTCAGGAACCATTCCCATGCAAGGAAAGGTTTTGATTCCCGGCTCTGCAATGCTGCCCTGCTAAGTGTAGCAATGAACAACACTGGTAATAAATAAACTACCCAGAGAATTTAAAATCAGCTCTGAGAGCAGTTGCCCTTGGATGGACACACATTTATGGAACAGGCCCCTGCTGCAGGAAGCAGCAAACACAGAATAGAAAGTGGTATTTGGCTCCTCAGCACATATTTTGGAGGGCTGCACTTCCCATTCATAGGAGCCACCTTTCATTTTGAGCTCCACTTTCTGTTCTTATTAATCCAAAGATCCTTCCCTTTGCTAAACCAGGAATTCAGGGCAGATCCCTGGAGAATTGCACAAATCTTGGATCCCCAAGCCCATTCAAGCTGTAGGATGCCACAAGGGCAGTGTGATCCCTGCAGGGTTTTTAGTAGCATCCCTTCTTCTAACCTTGCTTGAGCAGCTCTGCTTTTAAGGGATTCAGGAACTGGTACTAAGATATTCTGAAGCATCATTAGCTCTATTTTCTGAGCCTTTAGATGTATGAGTGACTGCAAACATCTGGAGTGAACAGGTGGAATTCCATTGTACTTGCTGTACACATTTCTATTTTTGTGGTGTTTGGCTTCTCTTTTAATTGAACAACAATTCTTCCCACAGGCCCAAATGTTACCACAGGCATGTCTGAATTTAATTTAACTGGCAATGAGTTAAAAATTATTATTTCAGAGGAATTTTTGATGTTAACTAATGAGGCATCATTTTCTGTGCATATTCCTGCCATTTCAGGCTGCCTCCCTGAGGAAGCACAGGTTCTGCAGTACCATTGTCCATCCGGCAGATTGTCCTAAACACTTTTCACCCTGTTGGTGAGCAGGCTGGGGCCAGGCTGGGGTGGAATGTGGTGCAGTGGAGAGGTGGAAGATCATAACTATTCACAGGGTACCTGCTGCTGAGCTGGGCTGTGGCCCTGTCTTAGGAGGGAAATGGGGCTGTGTGTCCTATCCCCATCTGTCAGAGCGGGGGCAGTTATCCTCTGTTCATTGGGCAGTTTTTTCTTTATCTCTTCCTCAACCAATCCTCCCTCCAGGAGATCTCTTCTGTCCATGGCCACTGAGTGTCCCTGCATGGCTGATAAAATTCCATCACCCCATTGGGAGAGGCTCCGCCCAGGGGAGGAGCCAAGCATTCCTACCTGGATCCAATCTGGGGATTGGGACACCACAGCAGCCTTTGCCCACTGCATTCCCAGAGGAGCAGCTTTCTGCTCCACTGCATTCCCAGAGCAAGAGCAGGCCCATCTCCAGCACCCCTGGAACTGCAGAGGAAAACTCCCCCCATCTCCAGGATCCCTGCTCCAGCAGAGCCACCCCTGGCACTGCAGGAGGAGCAGCCACCATGGAATGGGACTGTGCTGCACCCTGACCCACAGGGGGTCAGGTCTATTCTGACTCTGGCAGTGTTGTTTTGTATTACTGCATTGTTTATTTTATTTTTATTTTCTTCCCTAATAAAGAACTGTTATTCCTATTCCCATATCTTTGCTTGAGAGCCCCTTAATTTCAAAATTATAATAATTCAGAGGGAGGGGGTTTGCATTTTCCATTTCAAGGGAGGCTCCTGCCTTCCTTAGCAGATACCTGGCTTTTCAAACCAAGACAGGCCCCAAGCACCTCCTGTTGCTGCCTGGCTTTGCTGAGCAAGGTCGGCCACACCTGTTTGGCCAAACTGTGGATGTGGGGTCTCATCTGAGTGGCTGAAACCAGCAGGACTCACCCAATCCTATTCCACAAACATAGCTTTTTGGTTTGTGGGAAGCTCTGCTTTTATAAACCTTACACCTGGTATAAACTGCTGACCTTTTGATGTGAGCCTGATGCTTCATCCGAGGTGACAGTCCTGGTCCTGGGGCTGTTGGTTCCCAGTTCTTGCTCTGCTTGGTTTCATCTCGGTGGGGAAGGCACCAATTCCTTGCTCTGTGCTGGAGCAGACACCTCCAAGTTCTCATCTTTTTCATCACCACCCTGCAGCTGGACCAGAGCACTTCTGGACCCTTCCATGTTCAGGCAGGACAGCATTGGGAAGGGAAATATGATTTTCAGTTTAACTTAGAAGAGAACAGCAGCCCTCAGGCCCCTTGGGGTGAATTACTCAGGCTGCCTCCTGCCCTTTGAGGCATCTTCTAACACCTTCAGTAATTCTCTAGGACCAGGAGTTGTCTGATTTACACCACTCACCTTTGCTGATTTTCTGGCAAATGTGCCAATCTGCAAAACGCTGTCTCAGAAAGACGGGGAGAGAATTTTTGCAAGGGTATGGAATGATAGGACAAGGGGCAATAGCTTCAAACTGAAAGAGAGTAGGTTTAGGTTAAATATCAGGAAGACATTCTTTCCTCTGAGGGTGCTGAGGCCCTGGCACAGGTTGACCAGAGAAGCTGTGGCCCTGGAAGAGTTCAAGGTTGGATGGGGTTTGGAGCAACCTAGTGGAAGGTGTCCCTGCCCATGGCTGGGGGTGGGAACTGGATGATTTTTAAGGTCCCTTCCAACTCAAACCATTCTATGTGGACACATATACAATATACATTCATTTTTACCACTTGCAGTTGCTGGGGGTTTTTATCATAGCTAGTGAAAAATCAAGAAAACGATCACAGTTTCCATAGACATGTCTTCCCCATGCAGGTGAATGTTGGGCTGAAGGAGAAGAAATTCAGACATCCCTCTGGTGTTTTTAACATCTCTCCTGAGGAATTCCCATTAAATGCCAGGATGATGTTGTCCCTCGTGCTCGTGGAATGCCATATGACATCTGGGAATCCTTTCCCCCTTTTCTGCAAATTGTCCCTGCTAATACCAACCCCCCCAAGGTTCTGCAATGGCTGATTAATTCATTGCTGTAAATTCTTCCTTCTGATCATCAGGAGATCCAAAGTATTAATTGCTGATGTGGTAATGAGACGTTAGGATGCAATGGGAAATGCAGATCTCTGCACCTGTTTGCTTAGCTGGATTTCCACTGTTCAACAAAACCCACCCATATGTGCTGGTGAAAGTACAAATTTTATTGCTACAGGCAACTCACTCCAGTCATTTTTGCCATGTGGAGGCAACAATTATTTTTTCATGCGTATTTCTTATCCATATAATTGATTTTTTATTATTAAATTGCAAGTTTTGCCATTACCTTAACTGGGATTTATTTATTTTGCTATGATCTATCCTTAAAATGGACTGTGTCCTTCTAAATCCATTTTCCTTATTCCACCCCTGCACACATATCCCAGCTACTATTTCTTATGCCAAGATAACACCAGCCCTGGTTTGCAGTTTGTTTGCTCCTCGTTTCACCCCAAGGATTGAACTGGAATTCCTCACAGGGTGGTACCCAAATAACTCACTGCTCCTCCGAGGTGGGTCCTGCTCAGCTCCTCCTTGGCCTCTACAGCTTCAAGCATCCCTCATGGCTAGTGAATATTGAATTATTTATACAAAATAAATGGTGCTTCCAGGCTGAGCTGGGAGAGCTGTACCTCCAAGGCAGTAGTTGGGTGATCAGTATGTTCAGCTGCTTGGGGAGACCCAGATTTGTGTCTTTGTGCTGAGTATTTGAGTCTGGCCTCTCCTTAGCTGTAGCCACAAGGGATCAGTTTCTCTCCAGAACAAAGCAGAAACACAGAATCTGCTGAGCTGGAAGGGACCCACAAGGACCATTGAGCCCAACTCCTGGCCCTGCACAGGAAAACCCCAAGAGTCACACCATTGTTGAGTCTTAATTTCTTTTTGCCAGGGTTGGGATTAAATGCTTGAGAAGGAATTTCTTGTTTGGGCTCAGATGTTTATTAGTTCTTATCTATGTTATAGTCTCACAAACCCTGAGTTCCACAGTACTTCACTCTAACAAACTAAAAATGGAGCCCCATCTCTCTGCAAGGCCTTTTAAGGATAAATTATCCAATTAAAAAATGACACCTAAATTAATTTTACTTTTAACCCAATAACCAACCACCCTTGCCCTACAATGTGGACTTTTTATCCAATTACAGAAAACTATTCAAACCCATGGAGAAGAAGGTGAAGAAGAAGGAACAGCCTCCACCCTAAAACCTCCATCTTGCTTTATATATATGACTATATTCTAAAACCTTAAACTCTAAGTTTTCCACCCTGTGATATTGCACACTTCTACTCAAATTACACACCCATAATCCCAGTTCTATCATTAAATTTTGGAAGCTTCTCCACAGCAAGGAGTGGTCAATGCAGTGCTATCTTGAGGGTCAGTCTGTCAGCACAGAAAATCTAAAATTCTCAGTAACCAGGGCTCCAACACACTGTGAGCTCAAGAATGTTGCCCATACATTGCATTCACCAAAACATTAAGGAAAAAAAAAGTTCAAAATGTGAAAGGAAGGTGCTGAATATGGTTGGAGGATGGAGCAGAGTGTGTCCCTCCTTTCCCACGCCAGCACCCGCACCTGCTCCCAGCACACACCGGAGCCTCCCGGCCTGGGCGGTGGTTTTGTGTTTGCACAAAAAAAGGTGAGCAATTACTAAGCCACACCCCTGCACGCAGCTTCTCATGCCTCTCAAGTTTCTAAAGCCCCGGGTATCAGGTTCCCAAAATCACTGCTGCCCAGGAGGGAGGTGCTGCACAGGCTGCACGGATTTTTCTCCCCTAACAGAAGAGTTGGGCTGCTCTGTGCTACTTCTGGACTATCATGTTATTCAGACTTCTTTTTGCACTGTCTAACCTATTTTTAAAAGAATATTTTAAAGACTGTCTATGTTTTTAAGGGTATTAACCATGGTGCTTTTAATTTTAATGGCATCCTATGCCTTTCTTTCTTTTTCTTTCTTTCTTTCTTTCTTTCTTTCTTTCTTTCTTTCTTTCTTTCTTTCTTTCTTTCTTTCTTTCTTTCTTTCTTTCTTTCTTTCTTTCTTTCTTTCTTTCTTTCTTTCTTTCTTTCTTTCTTTCTTTCTTTCTTTCTTTCTTTCTTTCTCTTTCTTTCTCTCTCTCTCTCTCTTTTTTCTCTCTTTCTTTCTCTCTTTCTCTCTTTCTTTCTTTCTCTCTTTCTCTCTCTTTTCCTTCCTTCCTTCCTTCCTTCCTTTTGTTCCTCTCTGTCCCTCTCTCTTTCTCTGTTTCCTTTTCTCTCTCTCTCTTTCCCTCTTCCATTTTTATCCATGTTTTAATGCAAGCAGGCCCTTCCCTACAAGCAGCAGCTGACATCTGGCTCTCCATCCCTCTGAACCCAGCAGTGCTGCTGCTCCAAGACTCAGCTGCTTGGGAACCTATAGGCAGCAAACATTTACATTCAGCATGTCTAACATCATCTGGGACTTAAACCCAGAACGTTGGTGATGCATGGAGATAGATATTTAGTCACATCAAAGCTATTTGCTAATTGCAGACACTCCATTCTTGTTTAATGTTTCATGTGCAAGATTAGTTGGTTGATTTAATTGGTTCAGGAAAACTTATGTTTTAAGGCAAAACATTAGTTAAGATGTAATGTATTCCCTTATGGAAAATTCCCATAAAGCTGAATACATTGGTTTGTGTTCTGTAACTCTGGTTTTGATGCTGTAGTCAGTCTGCCTACAGAACTGAATAAAAACTACACATTTTTTTTGGAACTCTACTATTTAATACCAATCCAGCTAGGTATTAGGCCTTGTAGGATTGTTATAGACAAAAAAAACCCCATAGGATAGGGTTTTAATTATTGTCTACAATGTGGCTTAGTTGGGTTTGCATTATGTGAATGGGTTTGTAATATATGAATGGGCTTGTCATTTAAATTGATACAGAAAAGGAATAAAAAGGGATGTCAGGGTGCAATGTATATAATTTATATGAAGTCCATGTCCAGGACTGCAAGTCTACAGGAATATATCAAATTTATGTGCAAATATATCTGTTCATATGTGTCTGTGTGACCCAGGATCAATGTAAACATTTACATCTGTGTCCTGTTTATGTTCACAGACAGTTTAAAACCTGCTGGTGCAATACAGGTGGCACAGGAGGTTCCTCCAGACTCAGCATTTCACTAGAAAACACTCCAAATATTTGCCAAGCTTCCCAGCAGTGCTGCCCAGCCTTCAGGAAAGAGCAAAAATTTTAGATCCTGGGCCCACATGAGAGAGGAGGAATAATTTGACCCCAGCACTGGAGTCAACCCTGAACGTTGGAACCCACAGCTGAACTCCCCTAGAATGGTCAGGGATTTCCATAATGCATTTTTTCCTGAAAAGCTTCAAGAGATTCTGAACTCATTTTGCTGCTAAAGGAACATTTTTGAAGCCCAAACCCCCAGTATGTTTCCATGTCTGCATATGAATATTAAAATGTTGAGTACATGGACCACCAAAAGTTTGTTTAGCTTGAAGTTAGAGATTTGTTTTGCTTAGAATTGAGTCTCTTGATATTTGGCTGATCTCTTTGTACTGGCTTTTATCTTAATTGCTTTTTAAGCTATAATTATGGTGCCACATCCACATGGCTGTAACACCATTGTAGTTTGAGTGCATTTCTGTTGCAACTTCCATTTTTAAGTATTTGGGTTTTTTAATTCAGATGTAAAATTTACATACTGCAGCCATGAAACTTAGCAAACAAAGTCTAAGTCAAGGAGAAAATCCTTTTTTTTCCTAATGTTTGAGAAAATAAAATAATTTTCTGAATATTAAAATAAAGGCAAAAAAATACTTAGTTATCTCCAATGTTGCAATTAAAAAAAAAGAAATATGTTCCATTTAAATATCCAGCTGGAATTTTGCATGCCATTACCCCATAAATAGAGACTTACACATTTTAATGTGTATATACCAAAGCCATATTGACACTGCAGACTATCATTGCTCCTTAAGGAAATGTCATGGGCTTTCCTTTCTTGTTTGAAAGAGCTGTGAATTTATAATTCTCTCAGCCAGTTGGTTTTAATAAAGTATCGCTCCATTATTCACATTTAAACTGTTCTCTAAGTACCTATTTAAAGACTAAACCACATCAATCCATTAGGCCACTAACACAGCCCAGCTTTTAAAAGGTCCACACAGGGCTGTTAGCACAGTGTCCTGCCAGCCCTAATCCCCCTTCCTGCAGAAACATTTCTTCTTTTTCTTCGTTTGGGAGAAAGAGAATTCCCAGCCACTGCTTCATAGCATCCCCTTCTCCACACAGACTGAGGAAATAACACCAGGAGTGTGTCCAGGGTGGGTGAAAGAGAGAGGCAGTGCTTTCACCTGCCCACCTCATCCATGTTATTAACCCCACTGGTGCATATACCAAATTTCTTCAGGTTTCTGGGAGTAAATTAAGATTTATCCATCTACAGGCCTTGGGGACAGGTTCTTGCTCCCTCACCATATCAGAATAATGCCATATTATGCAAAACAAGATCATTTACATACAAGAACACTTAATATTGTGTTTCTCTGGGTGCTCCTATCCCAGTTTTATTGAAAAAGGGAGATCAGTTGTGTTGGGCTCGTGTCATGTAACCAAACAAAAGTTACTCCTATTTTTAGCCTTCTCACTGCACTAATTTTAGGTCATTTTACAAGGCCCAAAGGCTCCAGACCAAGTCCCTGTTCAACTTTTTTTTTTTTTTTTCCCTTAAACCACGTAAAAAAAGAAACAACAACAAACATCCCCCTCTGCAGAAGAG
>WBNO01020277.1:152520-214684 GCA_013400575.1 Peucedramus taeniatus
ATTTACTGAAGCATGTTAGCTGGGTTTTTTTTTTCCTAATTCATACCCTACTGTCACTCTGTTTTTTATATATGTTAGTTTAAAACGATTTGCCCAATGTAAATAAGAACAATTACAGAATCACAGAGCAGGATTACTTGTGAAGGGGAGGCAAAAAGAAAAATAACCATGGCTTGTATTCTCAGTGGCTATTCTATTTGACTTCATCATTAAGGAAAGTATTCAGAGCATCTAAAGGGTGAAGAGTGGAGGAGTGTGTTTTCTTTTCGATATGATAGCTGCATTCAAGTTATTCTTCCCCCTACAATAGATTTTACCTAGCTTTATCTTCATAGGAAGCTGCTTTCAGCTGAAAAGCAGAAGTGAATAGGAGTGTCATGACATAGGATTAACAGTACAACCGGGTAGTAAATCAAATGTTTGAGATGGAGGAATGTGGGATGTGACGTGCGCGGCGGCCGCGCCGAGGGAGCAGCTGATGTGTGATTATCTGCCGAGCTCCCCGAGACCTGGGCTGGCACTCAGCTCCCAAAAACACACGGCCCCTTTGAACCAGGCAATCTCTGCAGAGGATCTAATCCCGAGGTAAAACTTTCCAGGAACGGCGGGCCTTGCACAGGGCTAATTGCAGATGGAACTCGCCTAAGCCTTAGGAAAAGAAAAGCGTCGGGAATTTATGTGGCTTTCCAATCCGGGGTGAGCAACCTGACTTAAAGAGAGATCCAACAAGTGCCAAAACTAGATAAAATTAGGATTTTAACACTAAAACGGTACTAAAATTAAGATTTCAAGTCTGGTATGTTTTATTATTTGACTGAAGCTCAATAGCCTTATAATAAGCAGGAGCAGTGACCTCTTGCTCTGATCAACAGCATCTAAACCAAATATTGCCAGCAGATTCTTCAGCATCACAGCCCTGACTGCCACTGTAACTCACCTACAGCAAGATAAATGCACTTGATCTTGCAATAGGACTCAAATGCATCTGTAATTCTTTACTTACAGTTTAAATTCACTGCAGAGACCAACTTGCAACTCTTTTAACAGGCCCTAATCTCTCTGGTTTCAGTTTGAGACCAAGAGGCATGTCATATCATCAGCACTGGATTTATATTGTATGCTTAGAAAACAGAAATGGATTTCCAGGAGGTTTAATTTATCAATATCTGGTCTTTCTGGGAAACATTAGTTTGCATAGGAAAAGGGGTTGAAAGAAGGTTTAAGTGATGTCTCTAATATTTCCTGAAAACTTTGTATGAAAATATTCTATGCCACAAAAGCCCATTAAATATGCAAACTTTAATATACATTCCTCAGTAACAAATGTACAGTTAGATAACACATAAAGAATTATGAATGACTAATTATATTTTGCATATTTACAGCAAAGACAATTAGCAAATAGCTTTTATATGCAAAATAAATGAAAAAGTAATTAAGATGCACTAACTAGAGCAGCAATATCAAGTCTGTTGTCTTGTGATTCATTCCTAACAAACATAATAATTATGCATTCATTGTCATATAATTAAAACAGCTCTGTCCTTTAGAAAACTGGTTATTTACTGTATAATAACCTGAAGAGTGGCAGAAGTTCCTCATAATGGTGAGAAGGATAATTAAATATTTCTTCCTGGTGTCTGCTCACTCAGTTGAGTTTATTATCTTAAACTTGTGCTAGAAAACATTTCCTCTGCAGTTCCAAAAGCTCTCCTGCTCCCTGATGGGAAGTTCTGCCTTTGCCTTGCCCTGCTCCCAAGCCAGCTGTCCAAAACTCCCAAATGGGCACAGCATTAAAACCCATTCCAGGCTGGGGAAGCTCAGGGGTGTGGCCTCGGGAGGATGGGAACGCTCTGGGTGGAGCCTGGGTGTCTGTGCTATGACCTTGGATGAACTTTTGTGTCATTGCCAAGGATGGACACGACATATCATCTCAAATTATATCATATCATATCATATTATATCATATCATATCTCATCTCAGTCATATCACAGCATGGTCTGAGTTGGGCATGAACACATGGGCAGAAGAACTCCATCCTTGTAGGACCAGGGATTTACTCATCCCACACCTCAGCTGTAACATCACCACAACTCCACCCTGCCTCTCCCCATTCCCCTCATTTCCCAGCTCTTCCTACACGTCAATAAAACATAATAAACCATCCAGTCTCAACTGGAACCCTTAATCACTGCCGAGCAGAACGGTAATATCCAGCTCTGTAAGCCGTCTCTGTAATACCAATATCATCAAGAGCTTCTTTTTTTGTCTTAAAATTCCGTTTTCCCGTAAACCTCAGCCCGCAGGACCCGCCGAGCTGCAGTGGAGGAAAAACAATGTAATTGCTTGGCTGGCCTGGATCAGTAATCGGATTTCCAGGGACTCAATAGGTAAGGGGCAGGGCAGGAGGAGCAGGTTCACCTACACAAGCTGGCACGGAAGGACTTAGCTCCTGGTGCTGCTGGTCAGGCTCCATCCTCCTCTCCAAACCCCTGTGCCAGCCACTCACCTTCCCAAAAAGGGAAGGGATAACCCATTCCTTTTAATGTTTACCTACAAAGCTGGTCTTTCCTCTTAATTTTTGGGCAAAACGAAGCAAGTGCTGCTGGTGGAGGGAGAATCCCAGGCGTGGAAGGGTCTGCACAAGGAGGCATGGCAGGAGCACAGAAGTTCCCATAGGAGGACTCAGGACCAGCCCTGCATGGTCCATGCAGAGGGATCCAGGGTGATTTCATTGCCTTTGGTGACTTCACTCCCCTTGCTGGGAGTGTTTGGGGTATCCCGCTACTCCCCCAGGAGGGATGGGTCAGCTAAACCCTGCTGCAGCACACACAGGAGAAAAGAAATAAAAGGCCCACAGCTCCCAGGCACACTGGAAATAACCCAGTGCCTGTCATGCAGTCCCCTCTGGAAGGCAGGGGATTTTTGCACAGATTTCTTAATACTCCAAAGGAAAAAACAAAAATACTATTTTTGAGCCTTGCTACACAATTAATTTACTCAGACTTTCTCATCTGCTCGTTCCCCTGTCAGGAATACAGTGGGACTTCACCTGACCCACATGCAGGGATTCCCCATTCTACACACTACAGTGGGATGTATTTCTTTTAAGGGAATTATGCATCCTATGATGCTCAAGTCCCAAAGAGTCCCCACCCCATTTCTAGTTCCACACTTCATGTTTAGAATAGGAAAAGGGGAAGAGCCATATTTTCTGTTAATTCCTACAGAGATTTCAGTGCATTCAGGACACACTTACACTCCCCAAGGCTAACCTGTTGCTTAGGTGGATTTCTCCACAGCTCTGTGTCTCTCTATTATCCCCTCTAAAGTAATTTTAAGGATGATTTATACTTCTGCTGAGCAACCAGGGCTTGCTCACTTCTTGCATCGCCAACATCCAGACTGCTTGAGTCAGGTAAGGATGGAGGGGAAATATGGGTAAGTTTAGGCAAATCAGCATGATTCCTTGGAGATCCTGACCCATTTCTCCAGTCCTGCAAACCACTTCCACCACATGTGGAGCACTAGCCATCCTGTGGGGTGCATTAGCCATGTTTTGGGGTGTGTTAGCCACCCTGCAGGGACTGTGAGCTCCCAAAAGCCTGCAAGGTGTCAGGATAGAGCAGTTCCTTGCCCAGCTCTGCACAGAGCTGTCAGGATGACAGACTTAACCTCCCTCTGTCCCTGTTTACCCAAAGTAAGAAGATTGTAAGGCTTAGTTAATGTTTGTAAGTGTCTCAGGGTTCTTATACGATAGGCACTATGTACATGCAAGTGTATTATAATACATGTCATAGGAAGAATTAATAAAGCATTAATTTAAAGGTAGCAGACACTCATGCATGATAGCCTTTCTAGCTGCTTCTTTGCAAGCACCCAGAAAATGGCATTTAAGTTAAAATCAGGTTAAAGAAAAATAATGTAATCAATCACTGGGTTCTGAGTCAGTAAATATCAATTATATAAAATGAGTCACCAATAAGAACTTTGATAAAATCAGGTGGCAGGGGAAGGACACTCAGAGAGACAGATATGACACATACTCATTTCAGAAGATATTCTTTTTTTAGGAAATGGGGCTTTTAATTTGAGCACCTCCATTTTCTTCATGGCCTTTCAAAATATTGGGAACCCCAGAAGCAGCTGGACACAAAAGCAGAAGGATGCTTCTTTTGCCTCAAAACTTTGGTGGCAGACAATGTGAGCTCCCAGGAAGCAACCAGGGGATCCTCTAGGACCTTTTCTGAAATCAGGGTGAGAATCAAAAGCCCTTTCCCAAGCATAGAGGCATCCTTGTGTTTGAAGTACTGGGAGAAAGCAAAGCACAGGCAGAGCTGGGAGTGTGGTCACAGACCTGGTAAATGAGGGGAGGCACTGAAGCAATGCTGGCTCTGGGAATAAGGATGGACAAGGACCTGCCTGTAGCCCAGAGTCAGGCAAATGGTGATGTGGGAGCAGAGCTTCCAGTGCCAGAGGATCCCTTGGAGAACTCAGGAACCCCTCTGATGCTTACAGAAATGCAGGCTTACAGAGGCCAGCCCCCTATTTCAGCTTTTTCTTTAATCTTAAATCAAATTCTGGGTGGTATTTTTTTTACTTTTCCGAGGTGCTGCTCTCCCTGCTTTTCTCCTCCTGCCACAGAAGTCACCCCCAGGCTTGTTCCCCTGGGCACAACCTCAGTGCTGGGCCAGCAGCCAGGCTTTACATCCAGTACAGGTATATTCACCCCTGCTTATGGGGAGGGATAAGGAGCCTTGGGTAAAAGAATAAAATCAGCTCTTTCTCTCTCTCTCTCTCTCTCTCTGTGCATAAAATAAAGAGAGAAAATAAAATTCCAGCAGCTACAAGCTGGCAACATTATACTGTCATAATCCAGAAATGAACATTGATTCTGAAGAAGTCGCTTCTTCAAACTTTAATGCAACAATTAAGTATTCCATTGTCATGGCTCAATTAAATGGTATGGCCTGAGAAAATTGGGGATTGTAAAGTGAGGATGGAATGTGCTTTGATCCTCTTTCCAGGGTTATTGTTTCATTAATAAATGAACATGTCATTTGTCTCACCAGAGGGAGCTCCTGCCCTCCAGGCTTTTTCCCTTTTTTGTTCAGGTTTTATAAAGATGAATTTCCAGTGCTCTGAAATACCATGGATTAGTAGTTAAGCCTGACAGCACTTCGGGGAGTAGTGGGCTTAAAGTGCCTCACACAGGTCTCCAAAGCACTTGTTTACTAATAGAGGAAATCAGCGACCGTCTGCAGCTGCTGATATCGCATTACCATTTGGAAAGACAGTAGCTGAGATAACAAATCACACAGTTTTAATAATTACTCCTGCATTCCAGTTTTTTGTTTCCTGCGTAACTGCAAAGGCTGGATTTCTTCCAAATAAACAGATAAAAACAGTATGGAACTTTTATCTTTTAATGATAATGACAACACATCATGTTTCACTAAAAGTTTCCTGCTGAATTTTTTTCTGATTTCTAGAGTTTCAATAAAATGTAATTATACTTTATAATTCCACTCTTTTAATCTTCACTTCAAAAACTATTCACAGTTAGCAAGTTTGCTAGGCACGGAGAGGGGGTGAGGAGCAGGAGCTGACTTCCCCCACATCGGGCTGTTCATAAATTCTGTCTGGGGGTAAACCTGTCATTGAAACGGCACAAACTGAGCTGCTTTGCATTCAAATTAATACCTAGTTTAATTTGAATATAAAATAGCTCCATTTATGTGGTTATTAAGAAAAAGTAACAAAACCGTTTGGCGATGAATGGATGTTTAAGATAGGAGACACTTGCAACCTATTTCTTTTCGGTACTTGGGGGTTTATTTCTCCTTTTCTTAATCCCTGGGACACTTTGGAATTGGGATGTTTTCCTGTCGATAGATAAGGCTTTGAAACAAAGCAGTATCTATGAAATCTGGATGGTTAATATATATATTCTGGGAGTCAAAAGCTTCCAATACAAACCCAATACTGAATTAGACTTCACCTGTTTTGTTCACATAAATCTTCCCATCTTGTCCTTTGCTACACTCAGAAAAAAAGCCAGCGGTGTCAGTCACAACTTTTTTTGTTAAATAATTTCATAGATTTATTTAGGAGAGCAAAGAAGAGGAGGAAGAGAGGAACATCACAATTAGACCATCCTCTTCCAACTCAAATAATATCCAGACTGAAAGGTAAGGTAAACTTTTCTCACAGCTTTTAGTTTGCTTACCATCAGCCCATGTTCCACTGGGTGATTAAAGAAAGCTTTTTTAAAGCATTACTTCAGAATGATCTTAATTGGTGCAAGGTTGAGCCCTTTCTAGGAGGGGAGGGAAAAGGTTGAATAGCCTTTTCAAGTCACATGAAAGTTTCTAGGATGAATGTACGATAATTAGATTAATAAGTAGCTTAATTTATCACAGCTAAGGATTTCAACAGCCACACATTAGAGCAAGAAAAAAAAGATTAGTGTGATTCCAGTTTGTAAAAAATTGTACTGAAACTTGATTAACCTTAAATACAAAGTGCCTTTCTTTTTTGTGTGTAAATTCAGTAGTTAAGGGGGGAAAAAAAACCTCACCAAAATAAAAAAAAACTCTTGTTCCATTCCTTTGTATTCGCTAGCTAATGAGAGATAGCAGGGTTGTGCAAAACAACTTTTTCTGGTTATTCTTCCTAGAACATGGATTTAGAGGAAATCTGTGATCCCTGCCACTGCTGCGGACCCTGAAGATCTGTGTGAGGTGTGAGATAACATTTGCAGGGGTTAAAAACCTCTCCAGCATCAGCCACTTTCATTTTAAAATAAGAGAAAAGGAAGCCACAAGAAAGGGGGTGAAATATTTATTTAGATATAGGTGAAAGTTGTATTCACCTTAGTGATGGTAATGCAGAAGGGCTGAGCAGGACCCTGGGTAACAGGCAGAGGTGTGGGAGACAACTGGAGGCAAGGTTAACGAGGGGGGTGCAATTAGGGGTGACAATTAGCAGGGCAATATTCACTCACACAGCGCCAGCATCAGCCTAAAATCAAACGCGGCAAAGGCAAGAGCAGGGTGCAAAAAACCCCTGACCCACGGATGGCAGATTTGTACAAAATCCTGCCAGAGCACCCAGCTTTTCCCCCTGCCACCATTCCTGCTCCTTTGCAGGACAATCCCTTAATAGAGAGTGAAATCTGCTGGGCTTTTTGATGTTGCCATCCACCGCCGAGGTTGCTTTCGGTGGTGTCATTATTTATCAGCGCCAACGTCAGCTTGCATTAATCCAACTCCTCAGCGCTCGTATCGCGGCCGACAAAAATTCCCAGAGCTTTCCGTGCAGCCGGCTGGCAGCAGGGCCAGCAGAGCCCACGGAAGGTTCTGGAGGGTGGTGGTGTGGTCCCTGTCATAGCTCGGGAAGTCGTCGTTTTGAGGAGGTTTAACGCAAACCCAGCAGTGGTGAAACGTGGGGTGCTGGGTTTGTGACTCCCCGTCCCAAATCGCTCTTTGAAAGGGGGATGAGAAGGGGGAAGGTTGGCTGGCCTTCATGGGGAAGCACAAATGAGGCTGCTCAGAGCCTACCAAAAAAAAAAAAATAATCAAAAAATGAAATAATAAAGAAAAAAGCGTAATGAAGCGAGAGGGGAAAAGGGTTTCTTTAATTTTATCTCACACTCAAGAGATGAGTAAGAGCGCTAATGAAAGGGAGGGTAATTATAGCCCAGATAGTGCCTCTTGCTCACGCTGGAACGTGGGGAAGGTTAACTCTGGCAAAGGGAGATCATACAAATCAAAGTGGCTGAGGGCACTCATGCATCGGCCTGTTTGATAAGATTGATAACTGTAACCAGTAGCTTAGGAGAATCGATTTCCACTGCCGGGGATCTCTCCGGATGCTCTCATCTTTTATTCTGTTTACATGAAAGTGAAGCTTTAAAGATGTTTTATCATCTAATGGCGAATATGACACACAGTTACAAACGGAATCTTTTTTTAATCTCGGAATGGGAAATTTAAGCGGGGCAGTGATTCGCTTTAATTATGTATATTGAACAAATTTGAAGAGATGAGAAGAAACTTGTTTTTCAGCCCACTGAACCCAAGTGCTTGCCTGTAATCTAAAATGGATATCTAATTATTGTTTAACATTATTTATTTAGGAGGAGTTACGACCTCTAATTTGCCTTTAAATGATTAATTTAGTGTTTAAATAAAGCTCCTTTTATTTAATAATGTTTTCTTTAACCAATCTTCACTAGTGTCAATAAACTCTTTGTTTAACCTTCTTAAAGGAAACATTTCCTCAGCTCTGAGACAATTATGAATTACCAAAACCCATATAGAAAAATGAGCTAAGTAATTATCTAATATTATTGCAGTGTGCTTAAGAAGGGAATATTCCACACCAATAACATAAGACAAGAGAGATGAAACAAGCTTTTCTAAATATTGAGCATTTTAAGCAGTCTGCCTCTTTTTGAGGTGATAAGGCAGCACAGAAATACCCCAAAATACTCACAGCTTGGCCAAATAAACTCTGCCACTTCCATTCTCATCCTAAAGAGGTTCTTGGTTCATGTCCCAGCCACAAACAAAGCAGCACAAGTATCCTCACTCCACAAGTAGGGACATGGTCAGAGGCAATGCAGGCACCTTCCTGCTGTCCCCAGCCCTCAGCAGGGTACCCTCAGCTGTGCCCAGGGTGACTTTGCATGTCCAAGGTGCCCCCCTGATGTCCAGGACTAGAGGGAATGAGTCAGACAGGGGGCAAGGGACCAGCAGTCACATCCCAGAAACTCCTCTCTGGACATTTGTCTCTTTTATGGAGCAGGCTCTCACATTTATATCACTGTAGATATATTGGCCACTGATTTTTGAAAGCAAAGTGCCGTTTGGGGGTCACAGAGTCATGGAATAAATTGAGTTGGAAGGAACCTTTAAAGGTCATCTGCTCCAACTGCCCTGCAATGAGCAGGCACAGGTGTGACTGCTGTGTATTAGCTGTGAGACACCATTGCTACATAATAAATTGTGTTTGTGGTAATGCAGGTGCTTTCCTGGCCTTGCTTAGATCCTCTGTTCTTTGCTCTGGAGCACGCTGGAGCTTGGAAGATCACAGGAAAAAACAGGCAGCACAAACAAATTGGAATTGATATCCTCGAGGCCAGAAAGTGGCAGGATGCAAGTGGTGGAGGAGAAAGAGGGGAGGCAGAGTTTGCAGGAGGAGCAAGATGAAACAGAAAAGCCAGGAGTGGAAGAAAGTGCTGAGAAAGAGTAAGGAGAGACTCACTGAACAGAGAAGCTGTGGCTGCCCCTGGATCCCTGGCAGTGCCCAAGGCCAGGCTGGACAGGGCTTGGAGCAGTCTGGGATGGTGGAAGGTGTCCCTGCCCATGGCAGAGGGTGGAACAAGATGAGCTTTAAGGTCCCTGCCAACACAAACCATTCTGCAGTTCTAAGAATTAGAAACTACAAACTGTCCAAGGATTGAGGTAACACTGGTCACCATCTGTAGCTCCCGGGGTGGAGGTCTGAGCAGATCTGTGCTCATTTCCAGCATGGGAAACGTGCTGCCTGCATTGTGGGCAGAGCTGAAAGGGTTCTCACTTTCAAAGCTCCTCTCTTGCACAGCAAAAGCAGCTGCAGAGCATGGCAGGTTCTCTGCAGTTGCTCCTTCCAGGTCCTGTTGGGGATCCCAGTAAGAAGAAGAGGAGGAAATGTCCAGATTGGAATGGAGAGGGTTGAACAATAGTGAAGGGCAGCATGAAAGCCATAGCAACGCAGATGTAAAAGGAAAAAGGAAAAAAGGGAAAATGGATGTGCAAAAAACATTGATAGGAGCACTTGGGAGTAAGGAAGAAGGAGATTGGGAAGGGAGTCTGGTGATGAAAAGGTTGTACCTAAAGGGAGCCATGAACATGGAATTAGGAACATGATTAACTCTGCAATAATTACTTCAGGGCTTTTGCAAAATGTGGTGGGTCAGTCTGAGAAGGCAGGAACCTGGGCCCAGTGGCAGATCATGGCTTCAAGGAAGGTGGGAACTCCGAGTCCTTGTGGTGGAGCTGCCACACCCAGCCAGGAGCAGAGCTCCCTGCCTGCCAGAGACTGAGGGGTCACCCAGGAGTGTCACCATACTCACATCCAACACCTGAAAATACCCAGCACATCCCTGCTCTGCTCATCTGCTCTCAATTTCTCCCTTCCCTGGAAAAACAGATTCCCCTTTGGGGTTTTTTTTTTTTTTTTTTTTTTTACTTACTACTGTTGGAGTTTTTGAGTATTTTCTAAGGTCTGGATTTTATTGATTCAATTTTTCCCCCAGCCATATGAACTAAGACCTCACCCAGGTTGTAAATGTCTAAAACAAGGGAAATCTCTAATCCTTTTAATCAATGATGTGACATTGAGATGGCCCATTTGCAACTGGCTTGGTAGGTGGAATATCCATGAGCAACTGTTTCTTTCTCTCCACCTCTTCCCAACACTTGTTGTACCCCAATCCCTGAAAACACAGAATATCTGAGGCCACACAACCACAGAGTCCAGCTGATGTCATCAAGACAAGAATCTCTTTTAACACTCACCCACAAGCTGATCTCTGGGCAAGGAATGATTTGGATCCACAGCATGAATCAGGATCATCTTGGAGACACCCAAAATCTCTTCCAGACCTGGGATGAGCTCCCACCATGACATCTCCTTGATGCTGGACCAGCACATGTGGAGGGAAGACTTGAATCCTGCCTTCATCTTTGCCCTTGGTTCTCCCTTCAGGTTCTCTTCCCACGAATGCAGCTGTGCCCACCAGTCCATATAAATTCCAGGGGGAACAAGACTCCCACAGCCCCTTTGAGAAAGGTGAAGGAAAAGCTGGTGAGCAACTCTGAGTCCAAAAATCTTCACCCCACAGCCCCCCCTGAACTGCTGCCCCTGAGATGTGGTAGGAAGCCAAGCACAGTCTCAGCTGGGTCACAGGTAAGTGGGGAGGTGTGTTTGCCCTCAGGCAGCCTGAGGTGTCACCCCCTCCTGAACACAGCCTGGCAAAGAGGGATGTCCTTTTAAATAACCATTTCCCTCAGGGCTGCTGGCTCCAGGAGGGGCCAGCTGCTCATTCCAGGTCAGGAAGGGCCTGGTTTAAAGGTCCTGCCCCACCTTGGGTGCAGCAAGGACAGGTCCCTCAGGATTTGCTTGGCAGTGGAACGACATCCAGACCTGACCCACAATACCCACTGGAGCTCTCCTAGGGTTAGAAGATGACATGGTTTTCACAGCAGACACAGGAGGAATTTTCCTGAGAAACCCCCCAAAATCTCTGCTGTGATATGCAGAAGTCCTCTCTGTCAGCCTATGTGCAATCCTCAAATAGCAACAGGATACATACAACTTTTTTATTATGGTTATTATTATTTAAAAAAACATGGTATTGTGACTTTTTCTGAACCCTAGACAGGCAAGAATAAAGTGAAGGGTCTCCTGCATCCACCACCTCTTTAGACAGAAAGGACTTGCACTGCATTCTGAGCTGCTAGAGAACCTTGCTAACCTAAAATAAGTAAAAATTTACAAACCTAGGTAAAATAAAAACTGCTGCTTAGCAAAGAATTTACTTTGCCTCTTCCCCTCCAATTGCCTTTAATCAGCCCTGCAAATTTCCCACTGCCTGCATGGATGGGAATGTGTAATATTGTTTGATGAATGAATAAAATATCAGGAAGGAAGTGTCTTGTTTGCCTGTGTCTTCATTATCACCTTCCCCATCCCAGAGTTAGTGCATGGACTGTGTGGCTGGACCAGTCTGTTCTCCTTTGCTGGTCACCCACTGTTTGATTTGTGCTCGCAGCTGGAAGCTCTGGACATAGGTTAAGATCGAAGGTGTTTGACTCTGTACAAACAGCAAATAAAAAGATAATCCCCCCAGAATAAGTTCAGAGTTTTGCCAGATTTTGCTTTTCCCTGAGCGTCTTTATTTTAAATCTGAAGCAGGGGATAGATCAGGTGATAAACCATTGTATTTCCCTCTTTTTTTCCCTTTGTAGTTATTCAAGCTGACACCATTATGGACTTTGCCAATCTGAAAACTCAGATTGGGTGGGTCAACTTTTACAGTGAAATGCAGAATATGGAGCTGTTCTGGGAAGTGGGGGGAAAAGCCAATTCAAAATAGAAAGTTTTTTTGAAAGACATGCAAAACCCCTTAAGACTTGTAACCACTCTCACTGAAAGAGCTGTGCAAGAATCCCTTCCTTCAATTCCCTGCTTAATCTCTCCTTTTCTAAGCAGGTAATCTCAGATTATTTACCAGCATCTCATTTCCAACTCACAAGAAACTCATGGAAGCCAGAAAAAAAAATACTCTCCATCAGCCTGTTTTTGTTTTTCTCTGGTGTTTATTTTCATCTTAACATTAATTGCCCCATAATATCTGCTTGGTTTTATCAATTAGCCTTTGCAGTGGGAAAATATTTTAGCGCCTAATACAGCGTAATGATTTTTTTCCCTATTTGCCAAGGGGGTTATTAATAAATGTCCCCACTGGGGCTACAACTCTGGTGCTCTGGTGTTTGCTTTAGGGGAAATGAGGGATTGGAGGAAAATCCTAACCAAACTGAGCTGTAATTAGAGGGAAAGCAGCTGCAATTAGGAGTATATGTTCAACGACACCCGCGGCACTCGGGGACAAACCTCCCCTCCACTCGGGCAGGGGTGGCAGCACAGACACTGATGCTGAAATAAAAGGGCAAAACTCTCGGTTTTTCTCTTTCTCCAGGTGTTGCATCAAAGATTTGTGCTGTCTGCTCAGTGTATTTCTCCAAGGAAGGGTAAAAAAGCAGGAGGGGTTTTTTTAGCAGAGGAGTACTGGCCTGGCAAAGCCAGCAGCAGACCCCTCCAAGCTGGGATTTCACCCTGATCTCTCACTCCTCACTATTTATTTAGCCTGAACTGCTGCCACCAGCTCTGCTGGGCTCTCTGGGAAGCTGCCAGCCGAGCAGCCCCTTCAAGTGACACATTTCTGTGCACATCAGACATCCACACCGTGTCCCATGGAGTCCCCCCCTGTGGCTGCAGGTACTCCAAGGCTGGATGGTGGATCCTGACAGACCTTGTTCTCCTCCCTGCTGCTGCAACAGACTTTGTTCAGGAAGGAAAAAACAGTCACCAGACCTCTGACTTTTCTGCCTGCAACAAATCTAAATTCTCCAGCACCAGGAAACAAAGCAGCTCATAGGCTGTCCCAGAAAATTTCAATCTCATCGGCAGATATGAGCTTCTGGAAAGCCAAACTGGAAGGAATTCTGCAGCCTGTTGAGAATTCAGGCTCGTTAAAATGTTGGAGCTTGATGTTATCAATCAGCCCAACAAGTTTAACAATAAGCAGCAAGGGCACATAGGGAATTATAAAATGCAGCAGATGTGCAGTACTGCTTAATATGGCTTTTAGCTTAATTCATCCCATTGCAGAAATCTGTAATTCTCATGGTTTGGGTTCTAAACAACAGCTACTGATGTAACCTTTTGTCTTTCCCTGAGTTTTGTTGGTCAAAAAAAACCCCACAAACAAACTAACAAACAAAAAACTCGACCAAATAATTATTATTATAGCACTATTAGCTTTGAGGATTTACAGCTTTGCTTCTTTCACAGCAGAGCTTGGAAGTAATAGAATTTACTCTGGGAAAACCTGAGCATGTCCTTGCAAGTCTCTGTAGGGCTTCTTGTATTGGGGTCCCAAATAACAGATTGTTCCAGCATGAACTCCTGTTCTGTTCTGTTCTATATTCTATTCTATTCTATTCTATTCTATTCTATTCTATTCTATTCTATTCTATTCTATTCTATATTCTATTCTATTCTATTCTATTCCATTCCATTCCATTCCATTCCATTCACCTCCCACCCCACCACACCTGTAGACAACATAGAAAGCAGCAGTGAAATGCAAGGGCGTCACTCTCTTGTCCTCCACCACCTACATGTGACACAGCTCATCCTAGTCTGGATCCACAAGAAAGCAGATTTCCCTAAAAACCCAAAAAAATGCAACCTCAGTCCTACAGATTGCTGAGCACAGAAAAAGCACCCAAGTGAAGATGGGGCTTGCTGCCCTCTTCCAGAACAGCATCTCCTCCAGATCCTGGATCTCTGTGTTTTGACCAGAAGAAGATTTCTGGTGGACCTGGGGACTACTGCTTTTGTAATGTGAATGAACAGAGATTAAAGGTCCCCAAGTAAGAAATTCAGTGATTATTTATATTGAAAACCAACCTGAGATCTGTGTTCAGTGGCCACAGCTGAACATCTTCCCTGGACTCACAGTCTGTAGGACAGTGTGGGAGGAGCAGGCATCCACACCATTGTTCTGGAGCAAGGAGCACTGCCCAAGCCAGGTACTTTTATTTTATACCTCATTTGAACTTCCAGTAAAGCACCCAGGAGCTGCACGAAGAGTTGGGAGCTGAACCTGCACGGCTCAGCACCTTTTGCTGTAAACCAAATATTGCTGTCCCTCAAAAAGCAGAGACAATGTTTCCATCACCTTTGGGAGGGCTCAGCTGGTGTTTGCTCTGATTCCTGGCCACGACTAAAAATTTCTTCAAAACCATAACCTTTCCAAACTGCCATCAAATCGTCAATTCCAGAGACATCAGACAACGCTTGGTTACTTTTATTTCCTTCTTATTCTTCGGGGGAGCTATGGGTGTAATTATGTGTCTTTCCATAGAACCCCTGAATGGTTTGGGTTGAAAATCCCTGAATTTTTGGGTTGAGAAGGACCATAAAGACCATCCAGTCCCACTCCTTGCCATGGGCAGGAACACCTTCCACTGGACCAGGTTGCCTCAAGCCCTGTCCAACCTGGCCAGGAATACTTCCAGGGAATTTGCTTCCATATGTACCTTCAATGACACACACACTGTTTGCTCACTGTACATGAGTATTACAGACCTTTCACACTCCAAGAAGTTTACAGTGGATTTTAAAAGTTGTTTTAAAGGGATAAGCATTATTCTAGGAATGTGTGTGCACACACACAAATGTATTTAGTACTCTGTGGGTCCACATACTCTCAATAAACCCATGTGGTGCTCTGTATCTAACCATAGAGCTCAGCACTGGGCCCTTTCCCCACTGTGCTTGAGGGTCTAAAATGAACAACAGGCTTTTAAAGCTACATTTATTACCTTGCCACCACCAGGAACAGCCCAACCTCATGCAGCCTCTTTGACACAGACGTTAATTTTCACTTGCAGCTGTGGCAATTAGAAAGTGTACTTAATAGAGTGTCATGTTAATTGTTGCAGAGTTAACCAATTTCTCCATTTAATTGTCAATTGATTAACCTATTGAAATGGTAAGTGACTCAGTTTCCTTCCAGAACAAACAGCAGCCACATATTGTAGCTTCATCCAGCTGGAGGGGGTACTCTGTGATTTGCTCAGCCTCAATGTGCTGGTATTTTTCTACACCTCCCTGAGCTTTTAATTAGATGAGCCAATTTTACATGTATTTGTCTGCTGGAAAGGTTATCTGTGCTGGAGCTGACCTGCAGAGACAAGGTTGAGCCTAGCAGTCTTAATAGAAAAGGATTTCAGCTATGACTGCTGTACTTGATTGCATTGTAATGGTAATTAACTTGAGACTTTGCCTCCCTCAATGTTTTTTTGTAGCTTTAACTATGCAATGAGATGTTTCCTCTGTCATATATATGCACTTATTAAGCTCTCATTGGATTCTAATATGCATGCAAATAGTCAAGAGTTTCTTAAGGCTAATACTACACTATGTAGATTGTAGTGCCATTAAGTCACTACAAAGATGTAGCCTGCAGCAAACTTATAAGTTTTTTTTCTTTCCTTTTTCTGCGAGCGCATGTGAGGGTTTGATTTTCCATTTTTGCACTTTTTTCCCCAACCTAAAGCAGGAAAAATTTCCTCTACATGCTTTAGCTCCTTTTCATCCCAAGCGTTCTGCGTGCCAGAGCCCGTTCTGGAGACTTCTCCCTCCCCAGCGAGCCTAAAAAAGTGCTTATGTTTTAAAAGGAAGACCTTGATGTCCTTAATTCAGTTTTTCAAGTTGGATTGTAATCCATGCCCATTCCCAGTCCTTTCTGGGAGCGGCTCGTTTGAAAGCCCTCGGTATCTCCTGTGTTCCTGCATGTTCTTTTACAGTACGGCGCTGTCGTTTAATTACGAGACAATCCCCCACAACTGAGCAAGCATTTTCATCATTGATAATGTTGGTAGCAGGCAACTGAGACAAAATGATTACAAACCTATGTTGCACTCAATAGTCCTTTAGAGGATTTCTCTCTTAATAGTCCTGGCTCATTCATGTTTGGTTCAGTACATTTGTTCTTTAAAAAAGGCGTAGATTAGAAGAGTTTCAGGGTAGGTTAATAACTCAACTGAAAATGGCTGCTTGCATTGTCCAAGCCTGTTCCTGCAGTTGCCTGGTGCTTTCTTCAGTTCTTCCACACTGCAGCTTTGGCCCAGTTGGTAAACAGCTTAAGTCCAGACATCTTTTCATTCTCCGGCGCAGCGGATTGAAATAAAAATGCATATAAGTGGCGACTGACTGGCGCTGGCCTGACAATAGCCTGTAACATTATGCAAGGGTATTTACATAGGAATAAGGCCTTGGTAAAGAAGACAGGGGCAATTAATGACTAGGGCCACACATATAAGAAAAGTTTGTCCAATCTTTTCTTCAATAAAGATCTTTTGTAAAGTGCTATGGAAACTCATGGAGGCCCCCAAACAGACTAGGAGAGGGACTTTTGTGGTGGGGCTTTCTGGTTTCTTTTTTTAGCCTGGAGTTAAAAGGGCCAAATTTTGTAAAGGTTAAATGTAGTTCTCCTGTGGTGTCGAATTTTTACCATTGTCATTTCTTTTTTTTTTTTTCTTTTTTTCTTTTTTTTTTTTTTTTCAGAGGATTCAGCTTTGCATGGTTTTTTCTCTAGAAGAACATGTGGAGTAAAGAAATAAAATGAATTATGTGCCTCAGCCAGGCAGGGTGGTAGAAGTGAAGAGTTTGGAGGAGGCCTGTCCCAATGCTTGACTCCTGCTAGCACAGGTTAGGAATTTAAGCTAATTTGTAAGCATTTAGGGCCTGACTCTGACCTCTCTTACATCCCAGCAGAGCTGCTGGTGCTGCCAAAACGCTTCCCACCTTCCGAATTTGTCTTTTTCCTGCATTTTATCCAGATGGATTTGGCCATGAGTGATTCTGACAAAGCATGGAAGCCCCATGCTCTGGCTCCGGGTGGGCAGAGCACCATCCGCAGCGGGTGATGCCGGGGACGTAGCCCAGGGCAGAATTTAACCCCATCCTGCCAGATGGGAAACTCTCCCCCGGGCTTGCAGACACAAATAATGAGCCCCTTTCCCTGGGGAAGACCAGCCCACATCCACCCGGGGCAAGGATGGCACAAAAGAGCAGCTGATGGTGCCTCCTGCACCTGCGAGGCCTCGAGTCCTGGGTTTGCACATCTTGTCACAGTGTGGGCACAGCAGCACTTTGGGGCTCTTGGAAGCCTTTTCACCAACACCATGCACTCCTTTGGTGCCTCCTTGTCCCTCCCAAGAAATTCAAGCCACTGCCCTCTACATCTTCCCTGTCCCCATGGAAGTGTTTTCCGTGGGCTCCCATGGCACATCCCTGGGTGGAAGTTCAAATATTCCCACATCAGCTGAGCAACATTAATGTCAGGTCCATCTGTTGGTGTTTAGTGACTTTACTGTTTTTCTAATGACTGTGGAGGGTTGGTTCTGTAATGTTTTTAACGCTCTATTCGGAGGTCTCTGTCTTGAAAACAGAGCAGATCCTCCTGCTCAATCCATTTGTATGTCCAGGAAGTCAACACTTTGGTGGACATCAATGAGGAAAACCCCATGGATACCTCTAAGTTCTGCCAAGCTTCCCACCATTTCCTGATCTACTACTGAATATTTTTCCTCTCAGACAGAGATTCTTACAGCAGAATATAACTCCAAGAAGAGAGATTTCCCAGGACCCCCTGTCGTGCCACTTTCTTTCTTTAAAATAATTTTTAGAATCAAGTCTCTCATGAAAATTAATTCATAAAATGCTTGCTGGACGTTGAAGAGAGGGACATAAATGTTACTACAAGTGCTTGGTGCCTATGAGAGGAGCGTGCAAGGAGCAGGGAATGTGTTTCTGCTGCAGCCCTGGAAAGCTGCAGAAATCAATGCTTCATTCAAGGCTATTGATCAGTACTAAATTAATTAGACTTCAAGGCTTATGGCAGTTGATAAGACAACTTGTTAATTTAGTCAATGATAGTGTTTTCCCTAAAGCAGCAAATACCCTTTTTCTCAGAAAAGACATTTCTAGCACTTGCTACTCAACTTTTTTTTTGCTCCCCATCTCTTCTATTAAAAAAAAAAAAAATACATTCACTTTACATTTAAATTAAGATAAGAATTGGACAAGGAGCTGCTTCATTTACCCCTATTTGCCTTCTTTTCCTCCAACATGGAAGCGGGGTGTCGATAACATCTGAGGTAATTTAAGAGGACTGCACCATAACATTCAGCTCCTTTGGCCCCGGCCCACTGATGGGGGATGTTCCTTTGGGAAAGCTGCTGGGGAGAGGAGGGAGGAGGGAGCAAAGCCACTATCTGCATGTGGGTTGGTCACTTTTTTTTAGTGGCAAACCCAGAGGTTTTGCTTCCCGGACTAGGAGGATGCTCATGGCCACTGACAAAGGCCTACGAGCGGTGAATGAGATGAAGATATCCCAGAATACCCTGGATATGGGGCCGTACTTCCTGCTGGCTGGGAAGGACAAAAGGACAAAACCCAAGGAGTGCCAGGGTCCCACCACCAGCTCCTGGAGGCACCAGTCTGCAACCAGCAGCACTCCAACCCTCGGAGAATGCTAATAAGCCACTGAAGAGCTCAGCTTTCCTGCCATAATTCTATAGCGCCGTTGAGGACCCCATAGTGTTCACTAAATAAAGACAACTAATTGAGAATTTTTTGCACATTTTGCTCAGTGGACTTGTTGTTCAGGCGGTTGGTTGGGGAGAATGTCCCCCTACTGACAACAGGGGCTGATTGTTTTGGCAGCCGCCGGGTTAGCGCCACTGCCCGGGTCTGAGGCTGACTTTCCAAGTATGACAAAAATGTTTAATTTCGAATTTTTTTTTTTTTAATTATGAGGCTGGGAATTATTTGGGCTACGTGGAGAATAGGCCATCCGGCGTTCACGTGACCAAAGGAGAAAAAAAAAAATTAAAATTGCTAGCAGAGTTTCTCACAATAAAACCTTTGGTCTTTCTCTTTCTCTCCTCTGTCTCTGTTTCCTTCTCCCCCCCCCCCACTTTTTTTTCCTGTATTTTCTGTGGTGAGGCCGACATTTTTGTGTCTGCAGGTGACACTTTGATTGAAACTAAAATTAATAAATCAGCTGAAAAGCTCACACCTACAGCTCACAGCAGGGCCTTGAAAACACGGTTATAAAGGGAGCTTTATGCCCTTGTGTAAAGAAGGAATAAATTACAGAAGCACTTGTTGCCCTTGGACTCGATTTTGCTTTACAGGCTGGTATCTTATTTTTGGAGCTTATTGTTAATCAACAGGTTCCTTGTAGGTTTAGCAGGTGACTTTGTTATTAATCTCCTATTTGACCACTATAGCATATTAATGAGGTAGGCTCCTGGATGTGGCTGTGTCTCCAGCACAAGGAATTAGTTTAAAAGGTGCACTCTTTACTCAATTGCCCACAGTTAACGATGCTGCAGCCCAAATGCAAAGTAGCATTTTCTACAGCTTGTGTAGCATTAAGAGTGTTTTACTAACATTATGTTCCTCACTGTGCTTTTCTTCTGTTGTATACTTATTTCTTCTCCATGGAGGGCTATTATCAGGCTTACTGGTCCTTCCTTCTCTTTATATTTTGGGGGGCTTTCTTCATTTTTTTATTCCCCTAACAAAATCAAGAAATTATATATAAATGACAAAATGATATCCTTTCTTATTAATGTGCACCTTGGTTTTAATTAAACAATTCCAGAGCGCTTTGGAGTACCATTGGATTTAAATACAATGCTCGGCTCAACATTTCCCTTCAAAACTGGCTTAATAAATATCATTATAAAGTGCAGGAATTCAACCAGCCCCATTTCACCTTGTATTTTGGGTCTGATTTAAGCTTGGAGTGAGGATACCTATAGGGGTACTTTGAGAACATAAAGAAAAGCTGAGGATTTAAGACTTAAATTTGTAATTACCAGGATCTGCCGAAATACATAATATTATGAGCCAGGCTACAAAACACCCTGGTGGAAACAACAGCTTTGTTGTAATACAGTAATTTCCACATTCCAAGGAACGTGCTCTGCCTTAGATGGTTATTATTGGCGTTTGCTTTCATAACTTTCAGACGTGTGGTCTACCTCCCAAACAGACACATTTTCCTATTTAAATTAGCACTGTCAGGCTTATGCCTGCAGATTCCCAGCTTTTTTTTTTTTTTTTTTTTTTAACGAGGGCTCTCACATGCAACAGCATATTTGTGTCAGGTTAGATGTCAGCCTTGAGTTTTAGCCTGAACCGTAAAATATCTGTCTTTTATGGATTAAGTTCAAAGTTATCACATTACTTTAGCTTGGTACTTTGGTATTCCTCTTCTTTGGCCTCTTTTAATTGGGAGATATATATATATAATTTTTTTTAAAGGTAGAAGAAACGAAGTCTTCTAGATTGTGTGTGTAAGAGAAAAGTTATTTGAAGTTTTAGTAACGCGTTTACTACAGGAAGCAGGGGTTAGGTGCTGGCCCCTTCTGCCTCTCATATTAAAACCTGTAAAAGATGTGCAGTCCATATTTAAAATCACATTCGAATTTTGATCTATATTTTCAGAATCAAGGTCAATTTAATCTGCAGCCATCACACAGCGCTCAGTCTGGGCCTACAACAAGGGCTCAGCTAAACTGGGAACGATGCCCCAAAATGAGGCACTGGAGTGAAGCATCTCTGTGGGCAAGCAGACATCCCTGGTTATAGGGGGACAAACCATGGGGAAAAGATGGAACTCATCTGTTGACCCTACAGCATCCTGGCCCCAGAGTGGATGTGATGAACAACCAGGATGAAATATGCAGGAACAAACTCACGAACTTGGATCCCATCCAAGGGGCTCCCAGCAGAGGACGTGTCCAGCTCATGCCTGTCCCTCCAGGTCTCCCCAGGATGAGCTGATAGGGCTCATTTTCAGGCATCAATAATGCAACCAGTTAGCTTGTTAGAACTAAAGGGAGATCTTCCCTATTTCAAGCCAAAAAAAAAAAAAAAATTACCTATAAAATTACCAATTACACTTGGGGGGAAAAAATGGAAAAAATGACATAGAAAGGTGGTTTTGAGCTATGAGAACAAACAGTAATTACTGCTGACTTTATATTGTGTTTTATTTTTAAGGAACCACCGTTCAAGCAGTTTTGCTGGATTGCTGTTCAGGGGTTTTGTGTTGGGGTCTTGTTTGTCAGGGCTCAAGGAATTGAGAATTTTTACAGCACAGCCCCCTGTAAATCAGGGCTGGTCGTTAAAACACTGGCAAACCCTTCAGTGAAGTGGTGTTAGCAGGGGCTGCTCCACGGCCTCTTTCTAAGGAGGAATCCTTAATGTAACACACATTTGGGAGCCCTTCCCATCCCCAGCCCCCATCTCCCCAGAACTACTTACAGCACAAGGAGGTTTGAGCTTATTTTGTCTTTTCACAACTTAGCAAGATCAGACACATTTCTGCAATGCATATGCAGATTTTACCTCTTGTTACTTTCTCTAATGAGCTTTCACTTAATCAATTTGACAGTAGCCTTTCTTCCTTTTTGCTTGGTATCCACTAGGAAAGTATTCAGGAAAAAGTGTTAACAGTTTCAAGGGGTATTAGCAAAATGAAATGGTGGCACAGCCAAATTTAGGAAGATCGCAAGAGTGCTTAAAGAAAAGAAAAAAAAAAAGAAAAAGAGAAGTTAAAATGGGGGATGTGGATTTAACAAGAATGTTTGTCTAGGAAATGAGCACGACTGCAGACACCACTTTTATTTTCTTGCAAATAATTTTAAAATCATACTAATAGTGAGCATAGAAATCCTGATGTTATGTAATTATCCAGGTTATAGAAACAAGCACTTGCCTTGATAATTTCCTTGATAGGCAACCACTCAGAAAATAAAAATATCCTCCTTAATGAGCTGTTGAATGCAGGCTCCAGTCTGAGCCAGTCCTGCAGGACAGGGATACTGGAAGTCCCAGTGACCTGCAGAGCCATGGGAGGGTATCTGCAGAGCCCTGTCAATCCTACACACCCAGGTTATCAAAGCCAGCTACATATTTGAAGCCTGTGTGGAGAGGTTTCACAAAATCCCAGAATGGTTTGGGTTGGAAGGGAACTTTTAAGACCATCTTGTTCCAACCCCCTGCCATGGGCATGGACACCTTCCCCTATCCCAGGCTTCTCCAAGCCCCATCCAGCCTGGCCTTGCACACTTCCAAGGTTGGAGCAGCCACAGCTTCTCTGGGCAATACTTTCAGGCCCTCAGCAGAAAAAAATTCACAGGAGAAAATTCTTCCCATTATCCCATCTAACCCTGCCCTGCAGTTAAAGCCATTCCCCCATGTCCTGTCACTCCTTGGCCTTATCCAAAGTCCCTCTCTGGCTCTCTTGGAGCCCCTTCAGGCACTGGAAGGAGCTCTAAGTCTCCCTGAAACATTCTCTTCTCCAGACCACCCTGGATTTCAGTGTCCACAGGCACTTGCTTCTAAAATGCACCTGCAGAAACAGAAGTCAATGCTGTACATGGCATGAAAAACCAAACCAGGCAGGGAATTACCCCCAAAGTGGAGCTGCTGCAGGTCCCTGAATGAGCACTTACTCACTCAATGTCATCTCTAGGCTGAGGACATCACTCAGACATTAAGTTCATAATGGCAAAGTGACAAAGCCCTGCTGACACCACCTTATTGACAAGGAACACAAAGCTTTAGTCAGGGCTTTCCTGGCAGCCACAGCCTGCAGGGAGAGGACATGGGCAAGAGGAAAACACTCATGGGCAAATGGCTTGGGCTTCCCTTCAGGCAGTAAATCCACTGGAGTCTCCTGGCCTGGCCTGGTTGTCAGAGAAAAAAAATCAGAGCCCAATTCCTGCTCACCAGGTGGTTCATGTGAAGTAACCACATCACTTCACATATGACCCATGGGATCACAGCCCAGTTTGCAGGATTAGACATACAGGGAGTGGGGATGCACCTAAGAAAGAGCTTTTCCTTTCTCTTCATGAGAAATTTATATCTTGATGCCATGGAAAGTGCAGCCTTTATTCGTGGGCTTCCATCCCTGGGTGCCAACAACCCTTCAGCTGATGTTCTGTTCCTTTCCTGAAATGGGTTCCTTCCTGCCTGTCCCCCAAGCCAGAAGAAGTCCACTTTTCTTCCCAACACTGAACTGCTCCATCAGGAGACACATGACTACCAAAAATCTCCCAAAAATGTGGATTTTCCATTGCTAGAGCAAGCTGTGATATCCAAAAACCTGGTAAGAAAACGTGGCTGTCATTAGTGGACGCTGAATCTCGTTTTCAACATCATTGCCTTCAAACTGAAGGTTTAAGTCCCAAAAAGTGCTCCAAGGGTCTGCTTCAGCAAGTGGGGTGCTAATGGCATTGTTTTTATGTACTTTAATGTTATTTTTCCCTGATAGAAGTTGAGGGTGGTGTTAGGACAAAGTGTTCTCCTTGGGAGAAACCACACAACCTTGTGGAGCTGAACCTGACAGGGCAGAGTAAAGTGGGGAGACAGACCCAGAGGCTTTAGCTGGGCTTTGCTTTCCTGGCACTGTTTCCATCCCAAAACAGGGGACCACACCACCGCAGAGCCAGGCTATGTGCTGCAACAGGACTTGTCCAAAATCACTCTTTTCAAATATTTTATTCCGATCTTCTTTTTAAGCCGGGGTCCCAAACCTTTAAATCAGAGGCAATTTTGTTTTCCTAGCTGTCAGCAATATTTTGGCTATTTTAAGAATGTAGGACGGGGTTAAGGATTAGTACCAGCATTTCTTTTCTGTGTATCAGAGCTGCTTAGCAGTAATTAATTAGGACATTGGGTTTTGTACTCTTGGTTCAGGTCATTTGCCTATGAGCAGCTCAAGCCTTTTACAAAGGCACGCTGCATATGTTTCTGGGTACCTTTTTGAGAGAAGATTTAAATTGGCCAGATGAATAATACTTTGCTACAAGTGTTTTGCCCTAGG
Source organism: Peucedramus taeniatus (assembly GCA_013400575.1). NCBI lineage: Eukaryota > Metazoa > Chordata > Aves > Passeriformes > Fringillidae > Peucedramus > Peucedramus taeniatus. Next base: position 176,778 of record WBNO01020277.1, read on the forward strand.
CAAAAAAGGTTTTCTTCATATTATCATCGCCTGGAGCTGGAATCCTCAAGCTTGATGTGACTGGTGTTATACTGTCACATGGCAATGATGTAAGAACAGGAGCTCTCTGTGTCAGACAAATCTGGATTTAGGGGAATTATAGCAGATGTTGCAAAATGGCAACAGTTTAGCAAGTTCCTTTCATCCCTTGGTTGGGAGGCAGGTCCACAAAGTACACCCAGACAGAGAAGAATGTTATCTTTGATCCCTTTCACTCCGGGGCGAGGAGACTCCACCCAATGAGGGATGCAGCCAGGCTGGAAATAAAAATAAATTTACAGTAGCTTTTCGCTTGGCAGTATGGAAATTGGCCATTATTTATTCATGCTGTTTGCCCAGACATGTATAAAAGATTTTTATCAGGGGGTAGCGTGTATTGTGAGCTATAAACAGATTAGGGCACTCAATATTAAGATTAATGGCACGGAAAAACACTTGGAAATTTGTGTGTGGTTAGATTACAAGGGAGACTTGCAGCTCCTCTCCACCATGTGTGCATGGACAGTGGCACAGCCACAGTGTCATGCCGAGGCTAAGAGGAGGGAAGGAATATAATTGCCTTTGATAGAAAGATAAAAAAGTTAAACATTGTAGGAGATCACATCAATTTTATCCGTCATGTAGGATTTTTTTTTTTTTTAATAAAAGACACTGGAAATGTCTCTATTCACCTTCACTTGGGCAAACAGCTCGTTTATACCTACACAGAAACTGAACACATGATGACAACGTGACAGAGCCTGTTTACGACACGAAAGCACCACCTGCAGTGAACAAAACAGGCCAGTGTAGGACAAGCAGTAATTCTGTTCATGAGTTTAAATCTGATTGGAATTTGCTCAGAATTTGCAGGATTTTTCTTAAATTGGTTGGTTCATTAGAAATAAAAAAAAAAAAAAAAAATTAAAAAAATTTTAAAAAATCCACTTGGTGACAGGCACAAAACTACCCCAGTCTTTGATTAGGTTTTATTTTAAAATCCTTTTTTAGCACCTGAAAGCAACATGGAGTCAGAGATATATAGGATGGGCATAGCTGCTCACACTGCACAGCCTCTCACCCAATGTCCTCGTGGCCACAGCCACACTGCCCAAAGCCACCTCTCCCTCAGCATCCTCAGTTGTACTGAATTTAACCCAGAGGAGCTGGACCAGAGGGCTTCAGGCTGATAACAATTGTGGTTTTTATTGACACCTCCCTGCCTGAACACACAATGCTCGTTTTTAAGAGTAGAAGTCCAGCTGGATTCAGCTCAGGGAGGTGTCTAGGGGCAAGCTCAAATTTGAGTCACAGCACTGCACTTCAGCTCACACACCAGCTCAAGATCTGTGTTCATTTCTTCCTGAATCTGGCTCTTGCCCTGCGTGTGGTGCTCCCTGTCTGATCCACACAGGACACAAAGATGGAGAGAGTGCTGTCAGAGTTCTGCCACACCTTTCCCAGGGGTGTCTGCAGTCATCTGAGCACCTCACACATAGGAGATGTCAGCAGGACATGGTTGCACCAGCACAGGGTGCCCAGAGAAGTTGGGGCTGCCCCATTGCTGGAAGTGTTCCAGGCCAGGTTGAATGGGGCTTGGAGCAACCTAGGATAGTGGAAGGTGTCCCTGCCCATGGCAAGAGGTTGGAACTGGATGGTCTTTAACATCCCTTCCAACCCAAACCATTCTGTGATTCTGTGACCCAGCTCTTGTGATTCTAAGACAGCTCTTGTGTTCCATGTCACTGGGTTTTTGGTACCATCTTTGGGAAAGCATCTCCAGGCAGTTCTGCTCACTGGAGAACAGAAAGACCCCTCCTCATTTTGAATACTTCAAACCAGAGGCGACCTGCAGCAGCCAGGCCAAACTGACCCCAGCATCCTCTTGTTTCTGTCTCTGAGCTGACCTGTACACAGGGGTGTCTTCTACTCTTGATCCTCCACACCAGGGTGGCATCTGTGAGGCAAGATCCTCACTTTTACCACTCCAAAGGAAATACCTGCTCCTGTCTTCCCACCAAACCTCTTGTGCAGGCAATTCTGCCCATGGGGAGCACCACAGAGCCCAGGCAAGCAGCAGCCCCATCCATCAGGAGACCCTTGGGATGGCCTTACGGCGCAGTACTGACCCCTCTGCATCCTCCTGTAGAGCCAAAACCCAACAAGGGAGAGGCTGCAATGAGCATTTTGCCAAGCAGAAAGCCAAAACCTTTAATTGTGGCCACCAAACAGATCAATGCCACCACCACAGCCCGGCCAAAACCACACACAACAGTCACAGCACAAAATTGGTCGCGCCACTCACGGCCCCGGCCCCGTGTGCTTGGAATCAGAGGTGTTGTAAGGAAAACATGGGATCAGCACACATTCCCATTCAAGATGCCTAATCTTGTCTACACTCAAAATGGCACCAGCTAAAATTGGTTTTCAATTGATTTAAGTTCACTGGCACAAAGCCCTGTGTAGACATTCTTAAATGGGTTTAAAAATGGCTTATCAATTTAGCTTAAGACACTTAGTAGCTAAACTAAGCTAAATCGGTATAAGCCAGGTTTAAATTGATTTATGATGTCCACAAAGAGTTTTGCACTGGTTTAACTAAATTGCTTTAAAAACACACCGCCACTTTAGCCTTCAAAAGTGAGTGCCTACGAGTGTAAGGATTTAGGGTAAATGTCCTTAAAAGTGCCTAAATATCTGAGGAGCTTATGCCCCTTTTCCCTAAACAGACTTAGGCTCTCCGAAATCAGAAACTGTCCTTTGTAACTGCAACTCCAAAAGTACTTCCCCCCAAAAAAAAAAAGTGGGGGAAAAAGGTCAGATTCTCCACGGAGTAAATTAGAGAGATAGCTCCCCTTTTACATCAGCTGGAGGAATGCCAAGCCCGACCTCAAATTTTTAAAGGGAAAGCAAAATTATCTGAAACCCCAGGTTTTCAGGAGGCTTGTGATTTTTTTTTTTTTTTTGGTTGTTTTTTGGCTGGTTTGTTGTGGGGTTTTTTTCTGATTTTTTTTCGGGTGGCCAATTTTTATTTCTCCTCTCCCTCCCTAGGTATGGTAGGTCCATATGATCCCCATATATTGAAATAATCCCATTGCTGCTCGCAGCATCCCTGCACACCACAGTAACTCAGGCTTTTATGTTGACATGCACAGTCACAGTTTGGAAGATATTTGAGTGCTCGTAGCCACATCTGTTGTTTTCTCTCTTAATGATTTGCAGTTAGCCAAAATAATAGAAAGCAGGGAGAGCTTTTTAATATTGGCTTGCTTGACATAAGCCTATCTCAGACAAAATGTTTATTCTGCGGTGCTCCCGCTAGCTCTGGAAATTCATGTATCTATATGTATTTGTGTGTTTTGCTTGACTAGGCACAAATTATGCTCTCAACTGGAAATATCACAAGTGTAAATAATTTGGAGACATAAGTGTCTGAGCGAAACTCATGTAAAAGCTATTTGTTTTATGGATTTTGATCTCCAAAGTTTAAAATATGAGCAAACTTTTCATTAAGGGTTTTGCCATTTGTTTGAACACTCCTGTAGTAATTGGAAATGCAACAATTGTTTAAAAGTGGCATTGTCCATGAAAAGATTTAGTGAGGGATGAAGAAATTTCTTGAACCTAAAGACATAATCTGGTGATCCAATTCTCCCCACTGTGTCCATTCCCGTGAAACTCCATTTACTTTCTCCTATCCGTCACCAGCTCCCCCGCATCCCACCTAGCCAATCCTCTAGGTTTCCCACATTGTTTCCCCTTTTGTCTTTTCAGTCCAAACAGAAGAACAACAGACAAGGTTTCGAAGGGCAGGGAGCATCAGGGGCTGGAAGAGAATGGCTAAGATGAGGGTCAGAGTCCCAGCCCTACTGCCAACAGTTACTAGGGTTTGTGCTGCCTGGCTGGGCAGTGTTCAAAGACTTTGCTGGGCTTTGTTCCACTGTGTAGGGATTAGGCCTGGCGGTCTGAGAATTTGCCTTCTAATTAAAAAGGATAAAAGATAGAAGTAGCATTAGACTAAAACATAGCAGTGATACTTCACAGGCTTTTTTTTTTTTGCTTTTTATTTTTTTTGTAGTCACAAGACAACGCACGAAGTTGTCAGGTTGTTTTATTTCTTTTGTTTTCTGTGCTCATGAAAAAAAGGAAAATCATGGTACAGAGAAGGGAGGGAAGGAGGAAAAGTTTTGAAACTCTTCCCAGCTGTTCCATATGGTGAGTGAAGGCTGAATTTCTGTGTGCACTGTGGCAATTTTGCTCGCTGACTATTGCATTTATTGACAAGGATTACACCAGCTCCCTATCACGTCCTTTAATGCTGTACCAAAAGGTGAGGGAATTCCCCACGTCATCCCGGCCAAAGGAGGCTACAGGAAACCTGAATTTCTTCTTCCACAACCTCTCTTTTTTTCCCCTCCCTCCTCTGCTTAGCCTCATTAGGGACACTCAAAACCAGCCACAAACCCTCCCCTCAAATTAACTGGGAGATATTATTTTACCCGCGCGATGCGGAAAATGCCAGAGGCCACATCCAGATAGCCGGTGCTTATAGCAGCACTTTAATTATCCTTAAAAAAAAAAAAAAAAAAAAAAATCCTGCCGTTCCTAGCAGGAAGGGGAGGCCAAATCCCCACAAGCTGTTACTCGTGTGAGTAATCCCGTCTCCTGCAAAAGCCCTATTCAGGGCAGCCGCCAACATCCAGCCCCACGCAGGACGGTGAGGACGGGCGTAAATCCAGGGTCTGCCAGCCCGACAAGGGCTGCTGGAAGAAATCCCTGCCATTTACAACTTGATCCGCCTTTAAACACATCCTCCCGGGCTGGGGCTGGGGCAGGGGGAGCCGCCGTGTTTCGGGGAGGCTCTGCTGACTTCCCCGGACAACCCCTGGCAGAACCCCTAAGAGAGAAGCTGAGGTGAGCAGTTGCGTAAGGGCCGCTGATGAGATTATATTAATTACTTTTCAGAAGAAGGAAGAAAAGAGGGGAAAAGAAAAAAAAAGAGGGAAAAAGGAAAAAAGAGGGGGTAGGAGTTTGGTGGAAGACTTGAGAAGCTTTCAAAGCCGCCGAGCTCGGGTTGCAGGCAAGGATAAAGGAATGCCCTTTTGTTCCCACACATCTCTCCTTACGTCACAACAAGCCCAATTTCTTCTGAATTCTGGCTGACTTTGCATGTAGTAAATAATTTGGAAGAGACGACGGACCAGGCGAAAATGATTCACAGCAGAGAGTTGTTGCACTCCATCGTAGAGGATCCAAAGGGGAAAGCGTTGCTCACAGGAAGGCATTTCCATTCATTAAAATTTTTGCATGAGTTTTCTTTCCTCTGAGCCACTAAAGACCATATTTGTTTTGTGCCATAACATGAGAAAAAAGGGGAGGACTTATAAACATTGCTTGGGCCAAAATGTTGTTGTCTTTAAATGAAATAAGCCCTGTTAGACTGCTGTGAGTTAGCTCGAAAGCGACATTAATGTGGCAAATTATCCCATTGATTTTAGGCAGGGTTCTTCATTGATTTTTGCTTTAAAAAAATAGCCATATGAGCCAGCCCATGGTGGCTAACTTCTTAATATCAGGGCACTGTGAAAGGCTAGGAATGGACTTCTGCCCTTCCCCTGAGTTCTAAGGACACGGAAATTTGATAAAACCCGCGTGCAGCTTTCTGGTTATCAGCGTTGGAAATGAGACCTGCTCTTCCTTGCTGGATTTAGAAGCAAATAGATTCAACGTCCCCGCAGGACAATATTCCCAATTCCCTCCAGGCCTGCAGTCACCTCCTTTCTGCCTCCATCCCAGAGAGCCAGAGACAGGATCAGGCCATGCTTTGGTGCTGAAAAACCCTCTTGTATTGATTTATGTGCTTAGCATCATTTCAGAGAGGCCGAAGCAAAGGCAAAGGTCCCCCCTCCCATTTTGTATTACAGAAGACCGATGGTAACTGAGAGGAAATTCTCACTTTGCCCCATGATGGGGGTCACTCAGAGAATCCCCCCCTGGCTTTTTTGGCTAATTTTGTGGAGAGGAGAAGGGATGAAAACCCCTTGGAGGAGAAATTCTCGGCCGCCAAGCATCCAGACCTCCCCACGCCTCATCCTCCTCCTCCTCCTCCTCCTTCTCCTTCAGCACTGCTCCTTCTGCAGGGCTCAGCCCCAGTGACACAAACTGGGGGAAGGATCTTGTCATCCATTTTCTGCAAGGAAAATTATGCAGGGCATAAAGAGAAATATAATATTTTTTTCAATAGGATATCAGGAGAAATTAAAATATTTTTTCTGTGGTGTGTTAAAAGCCCTCAGTGCTTTAGAGCTGGGTCTTCCCAACGCCCCAAGAGAGGCAGGGGCACGAGTGTTATTTCCCTCTCTTACTCCTCACTTACTCACAGGAGGAAGGTGACGATCCAAATGGGGCTTTATATTTGCAAGAACATTCCCAATATTTGCAGTACCCGTCAAGGAAAATATTTTTAAAGGCCAAACGAATATTCATTTATATTTATTTGCTTAATCTAATGATCTATTGTGATTCTCCCTTTCATCTATTCTTCCCTTGATGAGTGTGTGGCACTCCCATTAAGATTAATAGCGGTTTCACATGCACAGTCAGGGGAGATTAGACCCCTGCCCCGGCCTCCTGCCAGCCCCATGTATGTCTTTGGATTCAAGCTCCCAACCCTCACTGATGTCAGTGAAAGCACCATGTGTACAAAAAGACCCAATCCTGCCCGGGGCTGAGCATCCTCCCCACCAGCCCGGGCACAGCTTCTCCCCAAACACATTTATTATGCTGCAAAGTCTGGGGCTGTCTGGGGAGCATATGTTTATGTGGGGTCACTGTTTCTGTGAGCACAAGGGGGGATTTTTGTGACACACCAGTCTAGAACAGCATATGGGGACCAGTGAGGGGTGCACTGGAACCATTTCTTAGCAAAATAAGATACACAAAACGGCGCCTCCACGCAAAGTTAACTCCCCATGCAGAAATTACATTTTGTGGCCATTTTGATCCTTCCTGGGCATTCAACTCTGCCATCAGGCAGCCCGGCCCAGAGATGCACTTAAGCCACCCAGTTTTGAAAATTAAGTGTATAATATATCATGCTTCTTTACCAAGGCAGGGGCTGCTCCAAAGCCTTGGCATGAGAGCCCTCCTGTCGCCTTCAGTGGGATTTGGAGCAAGGCCTTTCTTCCAGTGGCATGAGAAGTACTCCTGTCACAAGCTGGGATCCCAGTCCTGAGAGTAATTATGCCTTTGAGAGACTGAAAGCTTCTGAATATTCCTGGTGCAAAAGACTGCTTCCAGGTGTAAGGACATCTGAGCAGATGATGTGGATGTTGTGTGTTTGGTCTGATGTAAAAATTAAAAAAAAAAAAAAGCTGGATTTTTTTCTATTTCTTCCTGATGAATTTGTATCATCTCTTCATTTGCAGCCCTTTACCAGCATCCCCTATTCCAACCCCAATCTGACCTTGACAGATGAAGTACAGCAGCTGCCTCACTACTTGTACCACTGAAGAATTTTTTTTCCCTTCTTATTTCCATGGTATTTCTGGGAACAGGAAAAGAAGGATTTTCTATTTGTTAGTGCAGAAGGCTGAGCCACAGCCTCCATGTGTGGAGTAATTTACTTCTAATTACAAACACATCCTCGTGCCTCAGTTTCCCCAGGCACATCATGTGTGCACTGATACCTCTGGTTTTCCAGTGGCAGCACAAAAAATGAAACATTTATAAGGCTTTTGGAGGCTGAAAAGCATAAAGACCCTTATAATGATGTTTTCAGACTCCTTTCAACACCCAGCCAGACTCTCTAATAGCAACAATTATAATTATTAATTTTTACTGCCCCAAAGCACTGAAAACCACTAAGATCCAGCCTAAGCAACGTGAGCAAAGTCAGACATAAAGAGTGAGGAAGAGCCAGAAAGTGAGCAGGAGTCAGAGCATGGGAACTGCTCCACCATCTGTCCCCTCAGCTCGCTCGGAAGGCATCCCACAATTAGAGTAAAACTGAGGATATGACATTGTTTTCCTGCATTGTATTCAGCCCTCGTGGTAACGACCTCGTTATTGATTTGTGGGGCTTTTTCCACTTGGAGCTTGTGCACCTTTCACAGCACACAGCACATGCAGGCTCTAAATCTGATATTTATGCCATGCTGTCTATATCACAATATCCATCCTATATTAGCATACACTGGATAATCATTTCCTACCAATATTTACAGGTATTTTTAATGCAAATATTTTGATTACTCCTATTTAAACATGACTGTAGCTGTTTATGGTATCAGGTACTAAATCTATTTGATTGATTAGATAGATATGAGTAAATGATGAATATGTATGCTTAGCAAATGCCTTCTTGCACATTTGTATGGCAGCATCTCTTCTTTTGGCTTTCCTAGTAAGAAATAATAAAAATTGTAAAATATATTTAATTGAGGCAATTTATGGTTGTGGCTCATGAGGTGCTTTAATAAGATAAAATAATCCATGAAATTTCAGTTATTTATATAAAAAGTCAGAAAGTGTGTTTAAATCTCTCCAAGATCATCGTCCTTGTTCTAAGTAGGAGTTCCTAAAAAGCCTGTGTTGTGATTTGCTTTTATTTTCCTTTTTTTGGCTTAAGCAATGGGCTTGAAAGTGGCAGCTCTGAAAGCAGATTTCTTTATCCAGAAGCCAGTTTGGAGAGCGTCCACACAGGCTGCTATTCTAAGGCACCATTCCTAAGACTGCCATCTCCACGATGGCACATGAGATGTAATTTAGTCTCTGTGTTAATTTAGCCCAGGGTCTCTCCTAAGCAGGGAGGAGCGGCCGTGCCAAATTGTGTTAAACTGGGGATGGCGCTTTTGTGATACGGACAACTGTCTACCAGGGATTGAGCTGAGACCACCAAACTACTTTCATTTAGATTCTCAATTTAGTCTTGAACCAAGGTCAGAAGGTAAATAGCCAGGGCTTTATCTTCCCAGCCAAGCCCCTGGTAGAGGGTCCCTTTGAAGTGGAGTGTGATCAGTGGTGGTTTCAGAACTAATGTCCAAGACAGTGATGTTTAATACATTTGCTTCCCGCTTACATCTGCTGCTGCCATCGCAGGTTAATTTAAGTACAGTTTCTCCACAAAGGAGAGTTCTCACCCAGCTGCGGTCTCAAAAACAAATCTGAAATTAACTCAGAATGCCCTCTTGACACCATCCTCTCCCCAAAGTGTATTTGGTTTTGGTTTTGGTTTTTTTTTTGTATCCCAACTGCTTTTAAAGCCGGTGGCTTTGGGTCTGATCCTGCTTTTTTTGAAGTCAACGGCGTCGTTCACGTTCACTTCAGTGGCTGAGGCACTTTGAAGCTACTCCCAATGTTGGCCAGTGGCTGCATATCCTCCAGGTGGTCAGAGGGAAGGAAATGTCCATTTCCAGGGACATTTTCTACCATGACACACAGGGAGTGGTGTCTGGTGGCAGATACCACTGCACAGGCAGGGTCGGCACTCTCCAGTCAAGCCAGTCAATCCAAACTTAAACACAGGGTCACATTTGTCTGGCAATACAAACTTAAGAAGCCCTGTGACTTTCCTTCTGTGTTGCCCCGTTCATATGGGGCTTTTTAAGGGTCTGGTTTCTAAAACCTGAATGTTCCTGCAGTGTTTATTCCCAGATTGGCTCCCTAACCCAGCTCACATCATCGGCCTGCAAACAGTTCATAGAATCACTGAGGCTGGAAAAGCCCTCTGAGATCATTGAGTCCCACCATTAACCCAGCACTGCCAAGAACACCATTAACCCCTGTCCCCAAGTGTCACATCCACACAGCTTTTAAATCCCTCCAGAAATGGGAACTCCACCACTGCCCTGGACACCCTGTTCCAATGCTTGACCACCCTTTCCCTGAAGAAATCTCCCCTAATGCCCAATCTAAACCTCCCCTGAGGTGGTTTCCTCTTGTCCTGTCCTTGTTCCCTGGGAGCAGAGCCCGACTCCCTCGGCTGTCCCCTCCTGTCAGGAGTTGTGCAGAGCCACAAGGTCCCCCCTGAGCATCCTCATCTCCAGGCTGAGCCCCTTCCCAGCTCCCTCAGCCTCTCCTGGTGCTCCAGACTCTTCCCCAGCTCTGTTCCCATCTCTGGACATGCTCCAACACCATTCTGGGGCCAAAAACCAAACACAGGATTCAAGGTACAGCCTCACCAATGCCCATCAAAGGGGGATTGGCAGTGCCTTGGTCCCACTGGTTCCACAGGAACGTTGTGTGGGGCACAGTGAATGGTTGGGTGCAAGGAGAAGATGGCCACCAAAGACCTGATCTCTTCCAAACATGACCCAAAACTCCCAGAGATTGATTCTCCTTCCCAGCCTTGTGCCACCGTGGCCACACTTCATGCAATCATTCAGCACAGAGCTGCTGGTGGCTCCCTGTGCTTGGTGTGAAGTCTGGGAGGCCTCTGGGCACCTCAAACTTGGGCTACAACAGATGCTCCATTCACTTTCCTGACACCAAAACCCCTGTAGGGTTATTTTCCTGCTAATAAAAAAAGTCCCAGAGGTATTCCCCCCATTGTTGTCTTCTTCTGGCCAGAGCTAATCTGATGCACACCTCACACCTTGGGTTGGATCTCCAGGTGTAGGATCAGGGCTTGCATGAAAGGAAAAGGGAATTGCTACCATTTTGCCTTTAGTATTGATGCTTATTTCTGCCCAGGACTGCTATTGAGATGGATTTGTATCTGAATATCCCTTTTCAAAAAAGCTTACAATTGAATACACCCCCAAAAAAGTCTTTCTTTTTGTGCCACGATTTCTTGTTTAAAATAGAGCCAGGCTTCACCTGACTGGGTCAGGAGTTTTTATGGTTAGCCAAGTGGACTAGAAAGAAAATAAAGCCCTGCAAACTCCAACTACTATGCCCAGGCACAGGCACAGGCCATGCAACACCCTCCATCCCCTGCCCCCTGACATGCAACTCCTGACATCTCAGCCATGAAATTTTTGCAGCATTTAAGCACAAAGGGCTGAATTTGAAGAGTTCTGTTTACTTTCCCTTAGTAATACTGGTGAATGTAAGGGATGGACGGAGCAGATTTCTGTGCAGGCACATCCAAAACCCACATAATCTTGCAATATATGATGAAACCACAGAAAAATAAGGCTGAAAGGACGTCAAGAAGCCACCCATGCATTTGTCTGCCCCAGGGCAGGGTCACCTGTATTTTTCAGGCTGATGTTTCTCTAACATGCAGTTAAAAGCCTTCACTGCCCTCCAGGCAGTCTGCTCTGTCTCTCCTCATGGGAAGTGCTTCTTAACCTCTAAGCTGAATCTCTGGGCTTCAGCCAATGCCCTTTGCTTCCTGCCCCAACCCCTTGGACATGGAGGGCAGAGCCAGCCCCCTCACAACAGTTTTGGAGATGTTTGACCACTCCTGTCACCTCTCCCTTCATGGCTCCCTGCTCCAAATTCACCAAGACTTTTTCAGTTCTGATCCTCTGCTTTGGTGCAGCCTCCCCAGACTGTGTGACCTGGAACCACTCCCTCTTCCACTGGGTAGAACGAGGGCAAACTCCTGAAGGCCTCCACGTAGGACAATACTATTTCCACAGAATTGGAAATGTTGGAAAACCCCTCCAAAATCATCGAGTCCCAGTGTTAATTACAGTGGTGGCTTATTGACAGTGGTTACAGATAACTTGCTTCTGGTGACATTATCTAGCAATGTTATATCCAAATTACAGCATTTTCCTTGAACAATTTGCTCCCTGTTTTTAAATTGTCTGTTCTTGATAAATCACTGTTGACTATCATTGACTGCATTGCATTTTATTTATATTCTCTCATCCTTTATTTATTGTCATCAGCAGTCCCAGCCTGTGATTAAGCATTTCAGAGAAGATGTCCCTGCTGAAAAAATGCCTGATCCCAATCACAGAAGGCACTCCTGAAACCAGTAGAAAATAAAATCCAAAAGGGAGACTCATCCATATCTTTTAGGGTCAAAATAAATGGCTCATATTTCAGTCTGGGCTGTGCCAGTCCTGGAAAAATCAGCAACTTTTGGGGAAGATTTGTCCTTTTCATTGGATGCATAAGAAAGGAGCATATGATGCTCCTTGGCAGCTGGGGGAAGCCCTCCCTCCCTCAGGTTCTCTGAAAGTCTCTGCTTCTACCCAATAACTACACCAGGGGCTTAAGTTAGTGCCTAAATTAGATAGTGTGCATACAGCCTGCAACTTCCCTGGTGGGAATTCCCCATCTGTAAAAAAAGAAAGCAATTTCTACCTAACAGTGGGCTATGAGGGAAGAATTAATAATCTAAAGAAGATGAGGCACTCCAGTAAACAGTCAAACACTGTAAAGGGCTGTGCTGGGTCACTGCTCTCCAGCTGGAGGCAGCCATCCCACAGACCCCTCAGCACACTGGGACAACATGTTTGACCAGACCCTTGACCACCCAGCTGCCCCTCTTCTCGAGGTGCCAGAGTTTGTCACATCCTGTGGCTGTTTTCAGCTGAAAGATCAATTTTGAAGTCGTGGCAGGTCCACACTGTGGAGTGTGGAGCCACCAGTACCAGTGCCATGCCTTAAACCCAGCAGGAGAAGGAGAAGGCTGTGAAACACAGCTTATTATCACAGCTGAAGTACTTCCACAGACCACCTAAAACTCCTAAATAAATGTGAAATAAATGGCTTTTACTTCACTCATTGTTGGAAGCTCCTTGGCTAGGTGGTGTTGGAGATGACAAGAAGTGGGACCATCAGGGCCCTGCTGGAAGATGAATAATAGAATCCAGTACCTAAAAAACTGAATTTAGACTCATTGAGCTGCTTTACCCTCTCTAAATTTCCCCCTGAATAGCTCAAGGCCCTCAAAGGCACCAGGCTTAAGATCTGGGGTGGGAAAGGTCCTTTGAGACAAAGAGGAAATTCATGAATCCCAGAATGGTTTGGGTTGGAAGGGATCTTAAAGACCATCTCATTCCAACCCCCTGCCATGGGCAGGGACACCTTTCACTAAGCCAGGTTGCTCAGATTGGGAAGTAATTAATGACCAGAGCAAGTGGCCAAGTGCTGCAGTGGTGTCTCCACTGCTGGAGATTTCAGTCTCCAGACTGAACATTTTTCTAAGTGAGATTCTCCAATCCAAACACACATTAATCCTCTGAACTGCATTAAATTGCAGGACAGATTAAACAAAAACAGTTGTTCCTTTGGCTTTTAAATCTCTGACTCCCTTTCTACCCAGATACCACAGAGCCTCACTCTCCCAATGAGTAACCCCAACCTAACACAGGCATAAGGAGTCTTTTTCACAAAATCTCCCAAAATTCCACATTTGCAGCAATTAGCACACAGACAACCTCATGTCTCTCCATCTATGGGAGGTATATGAAAATTTGACTCCACTAAGCCTAGAACTCAAGACACAGTCCTTCCATGCATCAGTGCCCACCATTTCAAAACACAGCGTTCAGATGGCATCCTCAGGCCAGATTAGGCATTTTAGCTGCCCACAGCAAAAGAAGAGTGAAATGTGATCCAAAATAGCTGTGCTGTTGCATGGACAGTTGTCCACTTTGGCTGGGAGGGGATGCCTGCCAGTTAGGAAAGGTCTGAGATCCTTCTCTGGTCTCCAAAAACACCATATCTCTCACTTGGCCTCTGAGAATCACACCCCTTTTATACAGGCAAGGAAAAGTGGGTAAAGGTTCATGAATCTGGGTTCAAAAGATGGCAGTGATGAATACATAAACTGGACAACTTGGTGTTTATGAAGCCTGAGCTGTGCTTTCCTCATTAACCTGAGCATCTTCTAGCTGGGGATGTTCACCTTCCTCCTGTGGGAGGGAGGCCACCGTGCAGAGGGGATGGCAGAAACCTCCCTGAAAGGAAATCCATCCATCAGCTGGGCCCTGATGAGGATGGCAGGAGTTTGGGTGAGAATGTGACTCCTTCCTGCCACAGGAATTTGCTCCACCATGTGATCTGATAGCAGAGCTGATGTGAAATTCTGTTTTGTGTCAAGCAGGAACATCCATCCACACCAGACACAGATCTGCCCGTAAATTTCAGCGCAGATGAACGTGGACCAAGCAAACATGATTTTACCAGGTCAAATCCAGCACAAACCAAAAACAGGGGTATGGCTCTTACTCAGCAACAGACTGACCTAAACCCCTGCAACCACCATGGCTCCCAAAAATATTGCTGCTAAATCCACACTGTGAAATTGGGAGTTGGCCCTCAACCAAGCCAACATCTTGGCTGGGCTGAAAAAAGCCACCAAGTAGACATTGAGAAATGAGCACCCTGCTCCCCTTCTACAGAAATATTTTCCAAGATGCACCAACTTTTCAAATCTTTATCACATGCCATAAAATAATACACACACACACACACACACATACATATATATTTTAGAAAAATAAATTGATGAGCAGTGTTACAAAACATAAAGGATTTTTATAAATGGTACGCTGGAATTTGTATATCTTTATTTGATGGAAAAGAGTGCACTCATAGTGAAGCACTTGAACCCTACCATCTGCACCAGCCCCCTCCAAAAATTCAGCCCTCACGTGATTCTTCCTCTCCCTTCCCCAGCCTGACTGCTCTTCCTCCTCACACCCACCAGGAAAAATTCGGAAATCCCATAAAAGTTAACTGCCTGAAGTTGCTGTGTAAGTCCTGTTAGGCAGCCAGTTCCCTTTCAAAACACACACACACACACAAAGGAAGCCCTGGGAATTTCTTTGGAAATGCAGCAGTGCTGGTGCCGTGTGTTTATTGGGATGTAAAGATACAGCAGAATTAAGGAACATCCAGGCAATTTTTCAAGCGTGCCTGGGAGAGATGGCAGGGATTTCTCTCAACAGTGTTGAATTCAAATCTGAGGCACAAGGTTTGGTGAAAAGGATTGCTATTTTTAATACCCACAGTTTCCTTGTGCGATTCCAGCTCTCTAAGACCCTAAGACCTTTAAATTCCATCTAGTGTCTATCACATGCCATTGAATTGGCATGTTTGCAAATTGCATGCAGTGAGATCCTTCCATACCAGCAGCTCTGTCTCAGATTCCCCACCATCCCTGCCAAACTAGTATTGCCTGCACATTTTTTTCATCTTTTCATTGAGTTCTGTGTGTCAGCCAACACATTCTTTAGAACAGGCTTCAGTAGGCATGGTAACTGGTTCCTGGTTGCAAGCTGCCTTATGCATTTGCTCCCGTTTCTTTCTGGATAATTTCTCCCCCCACTTCCTTCTCCTTAGGTGAGGACTTAAAGCGTGTTTAGCGTTATCTGTTCCATCTGTTGTGCCTGTGATAAATAGCTGAGATATAATAAAAAGTCCTAATTGAGGTGGTGATGCAGTGAATAAGCAAAGCCCGTTCTCCGGACTGTGAATCTGGATGGTTGAGAGCTGCAGGTACCTCGGGGCTGCTCAGCCTGACTCTGCTGTGTTGACTTTGTCTAATTGCAGGGGAGGAGCTAGAAAAGCAGTGAAGGGCAGTGGCACACACAGCAGGAGAGCTGAAAAATACTGGCATAACCACGCAGAGCTAAACAAACTGACTGACAAAGCTCTTGGCGTATTATTAAAAAATCTGGCAAAATGCTCATCTCTTGACAAAAATGTAGAAAGACTAGTAATGCAGAACTTTATCCCATGTTGGATTTTAAAGTGGCTAATGCCAAGTTGTCTGTCAAAATTAATAGGGCATTGCTTCTTCTTATAGAATAGGAAAAAGAGAGAGATCGTGCATACATTTTATTCATTTATTCATCTCTAACAAAAATGATGTATCTGCTAAAAATTTGTTTAGGGAGGGCTTTGGTAGATGCTAATTCCAAAAAAGCAATACTCAAGGAGTGATGCTAGCTTATACTTACTGGGGTTAAGGGATAAAAACCTCCCAGTAATAGCAGAAAAAGCCTGCTATCATCTCAAACCCCATCACGAGGAAGTTTCAGCCCAGAGACACCATTACACATCTACATCTCTGCCCAGATGCATCTTTTTCTTTCTGATGGCTTTCATTTAAATCCAAAATTTTCATTTTAAAATGTGCCACTTCAGTGGAACGCCATTAATACTCAGGATCTCCACAGACACTAACCCATAAACACATTTCTTTACCATCAGCCATAGTTAAAATTATTCTGCTTTAGTGCCTGCAAGAGATTTTTGACTCTTTTACCTGTGTATACCTGACACTTGAGCTATATCTGCCAGAATATTCTCTGATATTCCTGATTTTTTGCAGGAGAACTTGCACAAACTTTCTCTGCTCCACTGTACAAGCCTACCCACCCAGTTAAAAAAATTTAAAAGTGAAGAAATCTGCTTAAGTTGCTCTGCTATCTTTCAAATGACTAATCACAGGTCCTGAAAATATCTAAACAAAACTCATGGATGCCAATACTGTCCTGCCTGCTCTAGATAAACAGCCACATCAGCCTGCAAACCTCAGAGTGTTCTGCTCACGGTGCAGAGCACCCAGAGCTCCATCAAGAGCCACTGTGAAACTGAAAATGCAATTCAAAATGAAGACACAACTGGTTTCCCTTGCAATCTGAGGAATCTCTGCCCAGCCTGAATACAACATCACAAAATGCTGTGGAAAACAGCCTGGTGCACTTGGGAGTTTCCAAGAGGAACAAAAATCAAGAAGGTATTTTATTAGCACATTCCAATAAGTAAAAGATTTTTGCTTGCTTGAAGAAGGTGACAGTCCAAACAGTGATGATTTTTTTTTTCCTTCTTGTGTTTATAACAGGCTGTGACCATCACACACATCTTTTGTAAAGCCAGGCCTTGCTGGTCAGGATGAGCTGAAGCACACATGGGGTGCAGAATTTTGTGTCTAGCTCAAGAACTGGCAAACACGGCTCTTTTTTGAGTAAGTGAGGTCTAGGTTTAGTCTTTTACCAACCAAGGAACCAAATAAAGGCTGCTGGAGTGTCCTCACAGCAGGGAGAGGGAATACATTAGGAGGCATGAGCATTTTCAATATGTAAGGGGAAAAGTCCTGCACCCCCAGCAGCTCCAGAAGCTTCCAGCCTGGTGTGTGACCAAATATTCCTGCAGTTCATATGGGAACATTCAGACCTGGAGATCCTTGGAGTCCCCCTCTGTATTTCAGCAGAGGATGAAGGCCTGAGAGTCCCTCCCAGTACCCAAATGGGCCACAAGAGAGCTGGAGAGGGACTTTGGGCAAGAGCATGGAGCGACAGGAGAAGGGGGAATGGCTCCATATTGCCAGAGGGCAGGGATAGTGGGATATTGGGAAGAAATTCTTCCCTGTGAGGGTGGGGAGGCCCTGGCACAGGGTGCCCAGAGAAGCTGCTCCATCCCTGGCAGTGTCCAAGGCCAGGTTGGACAACCTGAGATAGTGGAAGGTGTCCCTGCCCATGGCAGGGGGCTGAAACAAGATGGGTCTCAAGGTCCCTTTCAACCCAAACCATTTTATTATTCTGTTACACTACAATTTTAACCCCCACTTCCAGATGGGACAGGCTAAATCTGGGCACCTTTTTGAGATCCAGTTCCTTTCACTGTTAATGAGTCACCCCCCACCCTCTCAGGAGTGTGAGTAAACGTTGACACTCAGCACACACACACACACCAAAAAAAATTGTGAAAACGTTCTTCAAAGGCTGATGGAATAAACATGTAAATACAAGATGGGCTGACTTCCTACTGTTCATGTTTGCTCACTGTGAACATTTGGTTCACTTGGCTTTCCTCATTATTTCAGCTGGGGAAAGTCACTATATGAATTAATAGCAGATTTCCCCGCTGAAAATAAATGTTTACCAGTAATTTTTTTTTTCCTTTTGGCAGAGACCAGGCTTTTTTGTCTGACTGCCTCCTTTTTGGCCTGCACATCCCTGAGGTGTGTAATTAAAGTGAGGGAATTTGCACATAGTGCTTTAGGGGCTTAATGAATAGAAAACACAGGATATTTCCTTGATTTGGTGCACGCGATATTGTCAGAGTGTATATTTCCTTTGTAAATGGCAAAAAGACAGCCATAATAATATATGTGCATTCAAGCTTGTGTGTAAAAAAAAAAATAATTGAAAAAAAGGAGAACAAATAAAAATAAAAGAACTGTATCTGTTTCCAAATTCTAATATAAAACACATTCAAAAGAGCAATTTAGATTAGAACAGGAAAGGCAGGAGCTTCAACATGGTTCAGAATAAACAATCAAGCTATACTTTCCTCAAGATATAATTTCACTTAGAGTAGGTGTGGAAATCTTTGAAAAATTCATTATACAAAGCCACATGTGAAAATAAGATTTGTGTTAGCAAAAGATTCTTTGGCTGCTCTTAAAAAAATGAAAAGTACGTTAAATAGCATGTGAGTATAATGTTTAAACAGTGCACAACCTGCATGGTGAGGAGGCTGCTGGGGTAAGTCTCACATGTTCTGTGTTGGAATAATGTTGTGTATGGGGACAGAAGGCAATAAGGGAAGATAAATTCTCTTTTTCTGGGGAGGTCTTTTCTTTGCAGAGCTCTGAACTCCCATTCTGGAGCTGCCATGGTGGGCAGGTTGGTGACGTTGCATTTTCTCACTGGATAAAGCAGATGGAAATCCATGTTCCTTTGGACTTAGTGACAAGGTGCAGCCAGAGAAGAAGGAGCACAAACCACAGCTACAACCTCCCAGGTGACCCAGCCCCAGGCAGCTTCTGCCCCAGCAGGTGACAGAGCACAGGGGACGGGTGTTCCCTGCCTGTCTGCTCACACAGCATCACCTCAGACATCCAGGACAAAGACAATGGAATCAAGGAATCATTTTGGTTGGGAAAGACCTCCCAGCTCATCGGGTCTACCTGCTGACCCAGCACTGCCAAGGCCACCACTCACTCATGTCCCCAGGTGCCACATCCACATGGCTTCTAAATCCCTCCAGGGATGGGGGCTCCACCACTGTCCTGGGCAGCCTGTGTCGGGGCTGACAACCCTTTTGGTGAAGAAATTTTCCTTCATATCCAATCTAAATCTCCCCTGGCACAACTTGTGGCTGTTTCTTCTCATCCTGTCCCTGCTCCCTGGGAGCAGAGCCTGATCCCCTCTGGCTGCACCCAGGGAGTTGTGCAGAGCCAGAAGGTCCCTCCTGAACCTCCTTTCCTCCAGGATGAGCCCCTTTCCCAGCTCCCTCAGCTCCTCCTCCTCAGACTGAAACATCCCACCCACATCTCCTGAGCACCATCACGAGGAGGAAGAGCAAGAAGAGGGCTCTCTAATATCTCTAATACCCTTTCTGTGCTCTGTTTATGTCAGCTGTGAATACCAAGAGTCTGGCCAGGAGCCTCTGCCCTGCACCAGTGCCAAAATACAAATAATCCATGTGCAAGGAGCAAAGCAGGTTCACCAATCTCCTGTTCAGCAGAGAGCAGCCCTGGCCTGCCCAGCACTGAAGGCCCAAGGCAAAAGCTGATGCTGTGATCCTCTGCTTAACAGATGGATGGTGACACGCTGGAGCAGATTATCTGGTGAGATGGTGCAATTTCCAGCACTGAAGGTCTCAGAGGTATCTTCCAGCCCTATTGCTCAATGAATCTATAATTCATCATTTTGTGAGCGAGTCAAGACACTCCCTCAACTCTCAAAACAGCATGCAAAGGACAAATTGCTCTTTTTGCATCTCTTCCCCCTAAGCAGAAGGGAAAATAAAGCGTGGGATGGGAATGCAGAGAGAAAGGAGGAGAGTTCAGCATCTCCCCACAGCTCTGTTCTGGCCAGGCTATAAAGCTTTCTACGTGTTTATTCATATTAAAAAAAAATGCATGTGAAAATATAATTTTTCTCTTCTTTCCTTTGACCCTTCTGATATCTTCTTCACAGCAGAAGATTAAGTTCAATTTCAAGAATCCATTGGAGAAGAAATGCATGTAGAATTGAAAAAGAAGCATTTTATCATTAAAAGAAGATATCCCAGGGTGTGTTAGGGGATACCAGCAGAGAAAGACTGTTTTGTTGGGACCTCAGACCTCATCCTTCCTGAATTTCCAGCTCTGTCTGACACACTTGAAAAAAGCAGTTAATTCAAAGAGTTTATTTCAGGTCAGTATTATTGTTAAATATATTTCTATAACAGGCAGGATTTGAGTGCCAGGATTATGAATTATCTGAACTTCAAGGTATTTATTTTAACTGCAGATGACCTTCCTGACCTTTTCTCATTCTCATCCATCAGTGTCCTGGACTTCATCATTTAAAGCCAAATCTAACACCACCTAAAGTCCAAAGCAGCACGATCCACTTGTATAACAATATTTGCAAACTGTCAAATAAAATAAATACTTCATTAATCCACTGACACCCCATCCTATTATTTCCCTGATGTGGAAAGATAGAAGCAAAAGCTAAGTATATCATCCCAGCTTTCTGTGGGCATTTATTTGTGCCTCACAGTTGTGTCCCAGCACTGTGTGGGTCAGAGACATTTCAGTCCCTGCTCAGCAGATCTGCAAAGTCCAGTCAAAATCAAGGCAAAGCCAGTCTTGGGTTTGCTGTTGTCCTGGTTCTGGCCAGGACAGGGTTAATTTTGGGCAGTAGACAGGAGGATCCAGAGGTTATTCTGTACCACCTCACTCGTTGATGGGGCCAGGGGAAAGGGATTCTCTTCCAATGAGAACAGGTTCTCTTCTCGTGGCAGAGGAAACTGTCCAGCATTGTTTTTTTTCAGAGGGGTTTCTCTGTGAATCCTCTTTTCTTGTGCCCTCTCCCATTAGTATTGTTGCTGGTAATGTTTGTTTTCTTATCTCATTGCTGCTTCCAGTAAATTGTTCTCACCTCAACCCATGATCTTTATTTTTGTGCCTCCAATTCTCCTCCTCATCCTGCTGCAGTGGAGAGAGGGAGGGGAAAACCAGGGAGCAGGAGAGAGCAGGGTGTAGTTTGGAGCGTGGGGGCACTGAACTGGGGAGTACCACTCCTAAAACACCACAGCTGCATGGCCCCATCCACTGCTCATCTGCTTGAAGGGAGTGGGGCATTTCCAGAAGAAAAATTTGCATTATAAAGTCCACATATTTTATGTCAATTTTGGTATTTTTAACTTAGAGGGAACGAGAAGAGAAAACAGCACCAAACACTAAAGGAACAGCAGTGCAAGAATTACAGCACTGCACACATTGAACTGGGAAAGGGAAGCTGGTGGCTGGTGTCCCTGCCCAGAGCAGGGAGTTGGAACTGGATGGTCTTTAAGGTCCCTTCCAGCCCAAACCATTCTGTTATCCCACAAAGTGAATTGAATCTCTCTGGCTGCACGGGTTGCTTTGCCTGCCATCCATGCAGGACTATTTGTAGGATGTGGGAACTGCTTCAGGAAAGAGGATTCATCTGGCACCCCCAAGGACAGAGTGAGGGAGGCTCTTCAGCAGTCAGCACACACGGAAGCTTTGCCATTTATATTTAATGGTTATGTGACATTCCCTGGTCTTAAAATAACAAAGCGTTTTAATCGCCGAGACTTTGACCTTTTGGTCAAGTGGAGCACTTGCTATTTGATTTCTTTACTTTTCATACAACACGTTAGATCGTCCCTGCAAAGCAACTCAGGAGACTGCTCAGCAGAGGAAAGCAGGGTTTGTGGTAAAGGCAGCCACAAAAGTTTCAGCTCATGTCTCTGTACAGCCTTCCCAGATGGATTCAGAGAATTTGCTCATGCTTTGACCCATCCAAACCAGTGTTAGTTGTCCAAGCAGGATGCACAAGAGTCTCTCTGCATCCTCTGAAAAGTCAGCAGCCAGGAAGGAGCACATCCACAGGATAAGTCAGCCTAACCAGGGCCTGAAACACGTTTTACAGACCTTTTTCTCCAGTTTCTTGTTTGAAGTGGTCTACTGGGACTCTATGAGAAGAAATTTGCTGCTTTGGTCACATGCCTGAAGGTTTGTGAGGTTTTTAAAACCTTCCAGCTAAGAATATCCAAATGGCATCAAGTAATCAGATTTTCTGGACCAAAAGCAGGAACAAGACCAAGATAAATTATATCTTCAGAAGGTTGTCAAGAAAGAAGGCTTCCTGACAGATATTCACTCACACCTGCCAGAACACCGACTAAATTCAAAACTGATTGATAGGACAAGGAGGAGTGGCTTTAAACTGACAGAGAGTAAGTTCAGATGGGATATCAGGAAGGAATTCTTCCCTATGAGGGGGAGATATTGGGAAGGAATTCTTCCCTGTGAGAGTGGTGAGGTCCAGGCACAGATTGCCCAAAGAAGCTGTGGTTGACCCATCCCTGGCAGTGTTCAAGGCCAGGTTGGATGAGGTTTGGAGCAACCTGGGATAGTGGAAGGTATCCCATGACAAGGGACTTGGAATTAGATGGTCTTTAATGTCTCTTCCAACTCAAACCTTCTAGGATTTTATGACCTGTAAGTAGGGTGGAGCAGGCATTCCCTGACCTCCCTTCAAGCCCCATCTCCCATAAGTTCATAAGTAAATCCAGCTAGGCTAAAAGAAGGCACAGATTCCCACTGGGCAGATGTGAATATTCATCCCATGGAGCCACACGGGCTGAGCTTCCCTGATCTCAAATCAGCAACAGCCCAGTCACCTAAAAAGGCACTAAACCCCCATAATTAATATAATAAATGCAGCAAAGAGAAAGGTTGATGTTTCTTGCTCCTCTCTCTCTTTAAGTATTCTCTTTCTACCCCATTCTTTCTTCCCCCAAGGACATCCAGCACAGCTGGGCAGCCACCACGAGAGCTGCTTTTGATGGGAAGCCTGTCCACTTTCCTCTCAGCCAAGAACTGAGAATGGGAAGGCAGAGAGAGACTGAGAATGACTCAGGACTTAGGGAAAAAAAAAGTCAAGATCAAGCAACAACTATCTGCTCCTCAACTCTGAGCCTTCCTCTTTTCACCCCCCTTTTCACGGGGCTCTCACTGCAAGCTGATCATGTTCCTGAATACCACAGGTCATCGTCTTCCCACAGCCTCAGGAGATGCAACCTGCTGAGGCTGCAGTGCCAGAAGGCAGCTCTTCCCCTCGTTGTGGTTTACAGCTCATTTTTTACCATTTCCCTGAAGGGCAGAGGCGCTCAGAGTGGGTGTTACCACCAAACAAATTTTCATTTCGCCACATCGCTCTTAGTTGTGTAAGCACCAAACTCAGATTCAACCTGCTCTGCTCTTTCCTACTCTGCCCTTTCTGGGATGACTCGTGAGGAACTGGGATGCATTTGTAGCTCCATTTTACCCAGCAGAGACTGCCAAATTTCAGTCTACAGCAAATTCTTACAACCGAGCTGTAACCCTTCAAAACAGAGACTGCTAACATATGGTCGTGTCAGTGGGAGCTTCTGTAATGCAATTTATTGTTGTGTAGGCTCTTTCAAGCTACTACACATGAAAGGTAAAGGGAACATTTACTCTTCGATGGGAGTTTAATCTTAGATTTACCTCATTTGAAACAAAACCCTCATTTGCATCTCTAATACATAAGCAATCACCTGTAAAGAGTGCTTGTGAATAGAGACATTTCTTGACTGTCATCAGAGCCTTTGCTCCTGGCTGGGGGTTTTGCCTGAGAAAACGCTGCAGAATTCAGTCCTCTTCCAGACAGTGTGCACAAACACCCACTGATATCACTAGAAAATAGTGATAAATAGAGGAAAGGCCTTTCATGAAGTGGAACAGATATTCACAGCTAACATGGGGCTCACGCAAGGCTCATTCGGTTGCACGCATATATAATATATAATTTAATTCCTCCATGCTTTGCCTTCCGTGCCCTTTTTGTATCTAAGCGTTACAGTGTATGGCTAAGGCTTCAAACAGAAATAATCTCCTGTTGAAGTGAAAGTGCTTGATCCTGAACAAGCAATAAAAGATAAAGCAGCTCCACACCACGGTGAAGTGTTCTCCCTCCTCGGCCCCCTCACCGTCAGTGTCAGCGAAGGGACACCAGTGGGACACAACCTTTCTTCATGGCCCACCCCATCACAACCCAACTGGCACCATGGACATCACAAAGCACCTCTCCTAGGGCAGCATGCACAGTTTGGGAGTGGGGGATGTTTAAAACAAGGCCCTTCCCTTGGTTTAGTCTGGGCCTAGCAACGTGAAAAGCCTTCCAGACCCATCCGAGTGCTTGTGCAATGCCCAGCTTCAAGCCTGGCCACAGTCCTAGGACTTTTCCTACAGGAGAACTGACAGACCACAGCTTTGAGATATTTTTCCTTTTTTTTCCTCTTGTTTAACTCCCACCTATGAAGACACAATATCAAGCAATCACTGACCAGGACATAATTCTAGAACATGACCTCAGTCTCTGACCTGCCACTGCCTCCAGCTGACCTCCTTAGTCTGAAAGTACCTGAAATACATCAGCTTTGGGAAGGGCTTGCTCTAAAGCCTTGTGCTCCTCTTGGGGGTTTTCTAAGTTGAGATACAGATTCCAGAAAACACTATGGATAAGTCTGGTGTTTCCCCCTCACAGTACAATTACTTTAACTTGAAATTTCAGTTGAGCTAACACTTTGGAAAATGGCTTGGATATTCTCTGGCTGTGAAGTGGGACATGCAGAATCACATGGACTATAGATTAAAGACTAGCAAACAGGGGAAAGTCAGACATCCTAAATAACTTGAAGAGATGGAGATGGTCAGGTTCTCTTACCATAATGTAACTCTGAAGCCTACAAATTGTCTTTATACACCATCCATCATTGTTAATTTCCAGAGCTGGTCCTTTCAGCAGAATTTCCTATCCAATATCAATACCAGGAATCTCCACGTGACTTCTGAATATCAAATAACTGGGAGACCCAGCTCCAGCTTCTGCACAGAGGCTTTTTGCAAAGGACACAGCTCTCTCCTGTAATGCACATGATCTTCTCCAGCTAAAGTCAGGAGATATAAAAAATTGACCATTTTTTCCAATAATTTCCTTTGCTGTTCCCTGACTCCCAAGCCATGAGTGCCCTGGTTACTATAAAAGTCATGCACACATGTCTTCTGCCAGCATGGTGTCATGTCCTCTGTCAGTGTGTTATTTAGTACTCAGTGTTCCTATTATCTTCAAACTGGCTCTGGATTGGTTCCAAAAATTGCGATGTTATTCATGAAAACTTCAGTGGAGGCTTTCCAGTCTGCTCAAGCAAGGGGGTGGAACAAAAAATGCTGGGTTTGGCAGGGGGAAGGCATGGGGATTGGGGTTTGGGGGGGGGAAGACACAGGGAGTTTGTATCTGTGTGTGCCAATTATCAGTCTGAGAGCCCGTGTTGGTCTGCCTGGATGAAAGGAATTCTGTGTGATGGGGAAAATGTGAAGCACTGGTATGTGGAAGGAGGGAAATTGCTCTCCTAGACAGCAATCATCAGGAGAACTCCCAGCCAGGTTCAGTCCTCTCTCTGCTTTGGTTACTGACCAGTTGATTACCACGTCTGCTTTTCCAAACAAATAAACAGAGCAGAAACCTGAAACGCGTCTCTGCCGAGCTCCAAGGTGAGACATTAGCAAAACTGTCATAAATTATCATTTTGAGGAGCTAATTGGGCTATTTCTTTGTCTCCCCAAATGCTGTGACTCTAAATCAGCGTAAGAACTGCCCTCTCTGGATGGCTCAGTCTTACTATTACCAGAATTATTCAAGCATATTAGCAGACTTCTAGCCAAGAATACCTTGTGGTCTGATGGAAAGTCTTGTTTTCCTTGATTAAATCTCCATTTCTTGTATTTGTTAGAACAAACAAGCAATTGAATATTTTATTAGAAAGAATATGATTTCTTTTTGCTAGTTAATATATTTGCTCTGTGACAGAGCCTCAGGGGATGAATATCTTTCTTCGTTGACAGCCCTAAAATGACACTTGCAGAGTCTGTCCTCAGCCTGTTCTAGCAGTCTGCAAGTGCTGGGTTTTGCAGCACAGAGCCAATTTTTCACATGCTGAGAGAACTTTTGCTTATGAAAAGAAATTCTGCATCATTTTTACCCTCCTATTTAGGGATTGTGAGGTTTTTATCGATCTCCTGGTGCCAGAATTGAGGCACTGATTCACTCAGGACTTGCTTCTGAACAAAGGCCATCCCAAATACAAAAATGTAGTCCCAAATTTCTCTTAGTACAGAGTGTACACAATTTAGCTGCCTGCTATCTCTGAAATCAGATCTGGATTCAGCATGCACAGCTCCTGCTTGTCTTTTCTTCCCAGGAATGACACCATGAGGGAAGAGGCAGTGTATTTAACAAAGCTGTTATGCAGTTTACTGATTGTGATTATTCAAGGCAAATGCTTTGAAGTAACAGCTTAGTGCAGAGTGACAGTAAACAAGATATAGAGATACAGCTAGAAGAGAAGAAAAATAAATGGCAATTAGGATTGATATTGTAGGTGTGGGAAACACTGGGAAGACCTCAAACCCCAGCAGTGACACTCTGCACTTGTGTTGCCACTGCCCCACAAGATCTCCAGGATGGATCCCAAAAGGCAGGTTGACAACTCTGAACCCTTAAATACCAGGCAAACATCAGCCCAGCTGCTGCAGAGCCAGAAAAATGAGGAACAAAGGAAGGGGAGCCCTGGTTCCACCTCCTGTGCTGATGCTTGGGGTTGTCCTGGCTTGTGTCAGCAGCAGCGTGGCCAGAGGGACCAGGGCAGGGATTGTCCCCTGTGCTGGCACTGCTGGGGCACCTCCAGCCCTGGGGGCAGTTTTGGGCCCCTCAGGGCAATAAAGGTGTTGAGGAGTTGGAGCTTGTCTAGAGAAGGAAACAGAGCTGAGGAAGGGCACCAGGAGGGGTAGAGGGAGCTGGGAAAGGGGCTCAGCCTGGAGAAAAGGAGGCTCAGGGGGGAATTCTGCCTCTGCACAACTCCTGACAGGAGGGGACAGCCAGGGGGGTCGGGCTCTGCTCCCAGGGAACAGGGACAGGACAAGGGGAAATGGCCTCAGGTTGTGCCAGGGGAGATTTAGATTTTAAGATATTTTAGATATTAAGAAAAATTTCTTCACCAGAAGGCAAAATTGCTTCATCAAAGCACTGGAACAGGGTGCCCAGGGCAGTGGTGGAGTCCCCATCACTGGAGGTATTTATGACAGAGGTGTGCATGTGGCACTTAGGGACATGGGTTAGTGGTGGCCTTGGCAGTGCTGGAACAATGGTCTTCTAACCTAAATCATTATGAGATTCTATTCCCTAAACACCTTCAACAACATTTAAGTTCCAGACAATACCAAGGAATTCAAACCTCCAGCACAGTGAGTGCAGAGGAGCTGGGCACTGTCCTCGGGCAGGACATGATGAGGATATTTTCTAAATTGTCACTTCCTGTCCCCATTCCTTGCACTGGGAGCTGGGGGCTGGCTGTCACGGGCAGCTTGGGGCTGAACTGTTTCACACTGTCTTGACAGCAAAGTGTGTCTGTGCAAACACTGGTGTGGCTGAGGAGTTACCATCCACCCTCACAGAATCATGGAATGGACCTTTAGAATTATCCCATTCCAACCCCCCTGCCATGGCAGGGACACCTTCCCCTGTCCCAGGCTGCTCCAAGCCCCGTCCAACCTGGCCTTGGACACTGCCAGGGATCCAGGGGCAGCCACAGCTTCTGTGGGCACCCTGTGCCAGGGCCTCCCCACCCTCACAGCCAAGAATTCCTTCCCAATATCCCACAATATCCATTCCTGCCCTCTGGCAGTGTGAAGCCATTCCTCTGTGTCCTGTCACTCCACTCCCTTGCCCAAAGTCCCTCTCCAGCTCCCTTGTAGATCCTCTACACAGAACCTCAGATTTTTTGCAGTGAGTCTCTGAATATTCTTAACCCACTAAAATGATTCATGTTTTTTTCTCATCCAGAACCCCATTTCTCCTGTAAACAACCAGAGGTGAACAAGGAGGGGGCCAGTGCAGGAAAACACCCTCAGGGTGCCAACAACACCTCCCTAACACTGGCACGAGAGCCAGCCTGCAAAAACCAGGTAAGATTCACCCCAATTTTAACCTCTTCACTTACATTTCCTCCTGAGCATTCCTGCATCTGAGGTCTGTGAAATGCCACTGTTCCAAGGGGTAAAGCAAAGAATTACAACTTATCATGAACACAGTACGCAGAACATTGCTCTCTTTTCTCCCTTTTGTTCCCACCTAATTCTATTTTTTAGAAAAAATTATTAAAACTAATTGCATTATTTAATCCCATCACATAAAATCCTCCAGTGTTTCATTAATCAATGTAATCAAGCCAATCAAAATAGATAAAGATCTTTTAGCAGGCTTTGATGAGATTTTATCAAAATCTCAGTGCATATTGTGAAGTCTTATCCTCAGAAGCAAACTAACTGTAGGATGTGGAAGCTTTATCAAGCAGGCACTAATAAAACAGATGATGCTTGGGCCATTTTAAGAGGTTCTCTATATTAAATTAATAACAGCAATCCTTTTGTATTCTATATTTAGGAATATAAAAGCAAATGGAAATAACATTCGTTTTGTATCTGCAGAAAGATTGCTGTAAAGCAATCAGGTTTTTTAAGTAATGAAGAAGATGCCTGTCTGTGAGCCAGCAGACCATAAAGCCACAACACTGTAAGGAAAAAGCAGTGGGTAATGCAAGAGTTAGATCAGAATAGCTGTAAGTGAAGAGCCTTATTAAAAGCACAAACCATTTCCTTTTAAATGTAGAACTCCCATCCCACATCTGATCATAAATAAATATGGATGGAAAAGCTGTGCCTTGTGCAACATTCCCCCTCCAGGCCATAGCTCCCATTCTTCATGGCTTTGCCTCACTAACCAGGGGTATGAGGTACTACACACAAATCAACCACACAAATAGAACCTACAGGGTTGTTGGTGTAATACAACACCAAAAATTCAGGCAGTTTCTCAGTCCAGCATAGCTTAGGAGACCCCCAAAAAAAGTCACAACCCAGGGAGCAGACCTTGAAGCTCCAAAGAAATCAGCCTGACAAGGAGCACTCCCTGTCTGAAAAGCAGAGAGAGCTGAAAAATAAACACTGCCTTCTCTTACAGCTACCTCTGCACTTCTTCCAGGTGAAAACAGTGGAAGTTTCATCACTTCCTTCCATTTAAAGACTCCAAATCCTCCTAAGCCAGCTGGAGTTTTATTCTCCTTCACTTTTTTTCTCTTAGTCTACAGCATGGAGATACAACAGGTATCAGGTTGGGCTCAGCACTGGCCATTTCCAGGAGTTCAGCATTTCAAAAAGCACAGCCAGAGCTGGACAGTGACCAAACCCAGCAGAAATAATGACAGAGAAGGATCCTGGGATTGTTCAAAATTGGGCAACATTGATTGCTTAGAAAGCTGCTGGGCTGAGTGTGCAGCCCAACATCAGCAAATCTAATGAGTGCAGTTATTTCACCTCACATTGTGCTTTAGTTTCAGTTCTGTCTTGGAATAGGTTTTAAGTGGAATTAAGCTTGTCTTGCTCACAAGCAAACTTTGTGCTTTTTTCCCTTTCCTTTCCTTTCTTCAAGCACCCAGCAAGCACAGCTCAGCTTAAAAATAAAACCAGGGCTGAGCAAGGCATGATGTGTCAGCCACAGGAGCAGCTGAGCTCTCCATAGCTGGAAAAATGACATGGGAGGTGATGGAAGAGCAGTTGTGGAGCCTGATCCACCTGTCTTGGCTGTGCACTCCACAGCTGCTGCAAAATTGGACCTGGTGTGCCAAACACGAGCCCTTCCAAACAGAGCCAGAGTTTTGCTTTGAAAGAGTTGTTAAATTTACACTCAAACTCAGCTTTGTGTTGCCAGATCTCATCCAGAATCCCAATGGGGCCAAAAAGTCACTTCACATGAGCTGAAACCAGAGAATTCTTGTTAAGGATGTACAAGGTCAAACTGTTCTGAAAACATTTTCCAGCAATTTAAAACACTGGAGGCATTCTCAGTGTGAGCCCACTGAGTGGAGTGTGATGAGCAGGGGCTCCCCCTCACCCATTAGAGCCAACCTGAGGATGGGTTCATTACATTAATTGATTAATTAACATGGCTACTCATGTCCTAACTGCTGTCATCAGAAAGAAAAGATTTGTTTCACCTTGATGTTCAGCCACCAGAAGAACAAACACAGAGGTTTGGGGTTTGTAGAGGGAGGATTGTAATGTCAAAATTTTGCAGCATTTTTTTCATTCTGTTATAATGGTTTTCATTATGCTTTCAAGATGTTTAATTACAACAAGGGGAGGCATAAAACATGTATTTGATGGGTTTTTTTCTGGTTTTTATGGCTTTAATTTATCAGGAGGGGAGAGATGATGGTGGGAAGCTGGGTCCCCAGTCATCCCAGCCCACCATGCTCCTTGGACAGCAATCACAGGAGCCCAAGCTGTGGCCAAGGGTTTTCCAAGCAGCAGCATCTGCCTCCCTGGCAAGTGGAACAGGATCATGGATCACATCTGAGTCACCCCTGGCTCTGTCACGTGGCAAAAGGGCTCAGGGACTGTCTGGGTTGCTCTGTCCTTGTCTCAATTACCTTTGAGGGGATGTGAATGTCCCTCCCAAACCCCACTGCTGGTGGCCTCCACTTGCCCGTCTTTCCCCCTTTTCTGCTGCCATCAAATGAGTACATTTCCAAATTTCTGAATTTTCCACATCTCCCACCCACACAGAAGGATGACCCAGAGGGATTTTCCTGTGGATTTAAGGGTGAGCATCAGGATGCTGCATCAGCAAAAACCTGCCTGATGTTTAGCATGGGTGTTTCTATGAATATCAATAATCAAAATAACTCCTGATTTATATTTTTTTTTTCCAAAAAGCTTTTCCTGTTCAGGTTGAGGAAGGTAAATATCTCCTTCCCTGCACTGCTGCAGGTGGTGCTGGTTTCAGGAATGCTGCTGGATGTCAGGCTCTGAGCAGGGATGAGGTGTTTTACTCCCAGCTGCTCCCCCCCACTCCTTGACCCACTCCCCACCAGTGAAACAATCACACTTGCACAACATTTCACATTTGTAAAAAATTTAGTATAAACACACCCCAAACCTGCTCATATTAAAGCAATTAAGGAATTAAGGGATGTCACAGCAGGTGGGGAGAACTAAGCTATTATTTTATTTCTTTATAAAGGGCAAGTTCACGGAAAATTTGAGTGTCATGTCACTCAGAACTATTTGTGAGTATGGGGGAAATTTGGGAAATAAGAAAGTCTTAATTCCTTTGGATGTTCTTTTAAGGAAGGCTTGCTTTCAAAAATGCCCATAGTTTGTGTGTGTGGTTTTCTAGTTTAGTTTGGCGGGTTTTTTACTTCTTTTAAATTAACTTTTTAAAATTGTTACTTTAAAACAGCACTTTCCTAAGAAAAAAAAAAAAAAAAACACCACCTAAATAGAGTTTTTAAACTAGTTAAATAGCCTAAAAATAAAATACTTCATGTCAGCTAAGCACAATGTCTGTGACTGATTCAAAATCACATTTCCAAGGGATTTTAGATTACCTGTAAAATCTGGGGGGAAAAAAAAAAATCTGTTTTCAGCTCTGTATAGTCCACTTTTATCCTGACAGTTTTCTGCTTCAGTCACCAAAAGGAAAACACATTTTCCCCCCAGCTCCACATGTATGGTGCTGAAAACCCCACCAAAGGATTTAGGATTAATGCACCAACCTTTCCACCAGACAAGTCCCTTCTGCAAGTGCAGAGCAGAAAAAGTTGGAAATTCATTTCTGGAGCAGGTGAATGGGTGGGTACTGGATGAGATTTCTAAGAAAGATCCAAACAAGAGTTTGTGAAAAAGTTCAGGCTGAAAGTTGTGTGCCCAGAAAAGGCAAATCCCAGCTGCCAGCCAGGTGACCATGCTGGGGCATCACATGAGGAGGATTTTGTAAGTGAGAACCATTCCCAGGTGGTTTAAGATCTTTATAAGGATTCAGTAGGGAGGGTTTGCTGCCTCAAAGGGGGAAAAAAAAATTTAAAAATGAAAAAAAGGGAAGGGAAGTATAAAAGCTGCTTTTACCACAAGAGTGAGGAAACACAGAATAATTAAAATGCCAACTGAAATTTGATGGATTCATAAGTATTCCTTTGGGACAAACAACTGGAATTGTGTGAACTGTGTTGCAATATTTGTGGAGGTTTTAACAAATTTGGAATCTGGTCTTGCCTTTCCTCTCCCAAGCCACACACAGGCAAAAACTCTTTCTAAGAGGAAGGCACAGCCAGGGCCACTTCCACAGCCACTGCTGCCTTTTTCCCTGAGGAACAGCAGCCAGGCCCTTTTCCACTTTCCCCACAGGGACACTGATGATTTTAGTGCACAAAAGGAAAATGAAAACATTTCAGTGAAAGGAGAAAATGCACAAGGCTCTTCATTCCTACAACCCAAGAGACCCTGTGTGCTGGATCCAGGTGCTAAGGCAGGAGGATGCCCAGTTATCCCAAGGGTCAAATCTGGGCAGGTCCCTCAATATTCCTCCATTTTTTGCAAAGTGAAAAATTTCCAGGGTATGAATCTGCAGTTTGGTGCCCAGGGGGGTCCTAATTAAGGCCAAATGAAGGCAACTGGAGCTGCAGGCTCTGGATGTGTGGCAGAGCTCCCTCAAAGTCCAGGCTCACCACAGAGTCATGGAATACCCTGAGCTGGAAGGGGCACACAAGGATCATCGAGTTCAGCCCCTGGCCCTGCACAGGACAATCCCAAAAATCCCACATTGCCTGCAAAAGCAGCTCTTGGCAGTGTTTGTGAGGTTGGCTTTTGGAATAAGTACATTTGATTTAACTATTTTTCTCTACAAGGTCCTTTAAGGCTAAACTATCTAATTAGAAAATTACACTTAAATTATTTTTACTTTTAACCTAATAACTAATTATTTGTGCTCCACAATGCAGACTTTTCTAATTACATAACATACAAACATTACAAACATTACATAGATTACAAATCTATGAAGAAGAAGGTGAAGAAGAATAACTAGTTATTCTTCCATATTGCCTTGTATATATTGCCATATTAAAATTTCCCTCTTGCCTTATATATATTTTTCTTAAAACTTCCTTAAAGCTTCCATCACTTTGAGGATGGAAGCTTCCTTAAAACTTCCATCTTGCCTTATGTATAATGCTATATTCTAAAATCTTTAAGTTTTCCACCTTGTGATTTTACACACTTCTATTTAAACTATACACCTGTCATCTCAGTGCTATCAATTAATTTTGGAAGTCTTTTCCATGGCCTCAGGTCAAATGCAGTGTTCTCTTGGGGCTCTGTGCCTTTCAGCACAGAAAGTCAGAAATTCTCAGCATCCAGGGTTCAACATCTTTGCACTCCTGATCTGCCTCAGATGTGCAGCCACGTGAGTTTTTTACACATCCTTTGGTGAAACCTGAGCAAAATTTAGCACTCTGGGACATCATGTGGAGCTGCCCATTTGTCTCTAAACCACCTAAATGATGCTTTGTCCAGGACTGTAGAAATGTTTGAATTTGAAATTCCTCCTCTGGAAGAGGCTGTGGGTGTTCCTTCACTGGATTTTGAAGCCTGAGAAAGGGATGGAGGAGCCAGACCAGTCCTCCCCCAAGCTCTTTGCTTGACCTTCACTTAAGGGGCATTTCCTCCCCTGAAAACTGGAGAGAAATCACCCCTGAGTCATCAGGTGTGGTGAGAATTCATTCATTAGTATTGGCAGGCAGTTCCAATGCCAGATTAAATTCATAATTAATGATAATTGCAGTATTTCATAGCATACAGAGTAATAACCAGAGTTTCATTCAGCATGACCTTCTCTTACTGGCTCAGCCATAAATGCCTGATTAATGGGCAACTTTTCTTTCCCAATCCATAACATCCCTGTCCACATTTTTCTAAGGTGTCCAACTGCATTTCTCAAAATCATTTTGCCACTTCCATTCCAGACTGATTTTTCCTTCCAGATTTTGAGTAATGGGCAGGTTTGATGAAATGGTCACATTTTAAGTAAAAAATATACAAACTTCCAAAGCTCAGTGTCACAAAAAAAACCCACATTCATGGGATTTTTTTCTCAGAAATATTTTTTCCTCAAAATAAAGGCCCACTTGGGCTTTAAAATTAACTTTTCTGCTTGAGAAACACCTTGGACTTCTATTTACTTTAATAAATGGACTTGGATTTGTGATCTTAGTGCACGTAGAAAATCTGGAGTGTTAAAAGCCCTGTGTTCCATCGATAATAATTCATACATCAGCCACTGGAAAGCTTTTTTGAATGGCAAGGGCAGGGTAAAATACAGCCAGTGGTGTTTATATTAGTTCTTTTTTAATCTAATAGGCTTTATATAATAACTCCTGTAACAATTAATCCGAGCACAGAGGCTGAAACTATCTACAGTGCAGGAGGATAGCATGAAAATAAAATATTTTATTAGAAACGCACTTTAAAAAGGTTTGAAAGTCCTTAGTTGTATGAAAGGAATCAACCTTCTTCCTTTTGTAGTGTTCCTTCAGAAAAGAACTGCAGTGAGTTAAGGGGAATTGAGCAATTATATTGTTATACTATTATGCTATAATTTGCATTTCTTGATAACGCTTATGTCAAAAAATGGAGGAAAGTTGCATTTCAATAAAATACTTCAACTGCTGACATAGCCTGTGACTGTCTGTGTTACATAAAGACATGCTGCAGCTTATCCCAAACTTCTCATCAGCTAGCAAACACGTGGATTTATGGACTCTATAGAGTAAATCACAGCAAATGTCCTAATTATGGAGGTACAGAAGCCTACTCCCAGCTGCATGCACAGGTAGTAAATCTGGAGTAGTGGTCCAAAATCTGACAGCTAGTCCAAAAGCAAAGTAGGATACAAGAAAAATATGCCAAGGCTGAAAAGTCCTACAAGAACCAAAATGGGGCTGAGCTGCAGCTTTCCCCCAGTTCACCAGAGATAAGAGCATGAAGTGATGGAGTGAAGATAACCACAGAATTACTGAGGCTGGAAAAGATCATCAGATCCAACCTGGGACTGTCACCACCTCGTCACCCAGCCCAGAGCACTGAGTGCCACATCCAGTTTTTCCTTGGACACCTGCAGGGATGGGGACTCCACCACCTCCCTGGGCAGCCCCTTCCACTGCTTCAAAGCCCTTTCCATGAAGAAATTTTTCCTGATGTCCAATCTGAACCTCTCCAACTCCATCCTCCCATTCACACACCCTCCCACACATGCCAGCCCCATCACTGCTCCATCTTCCTCCTCCTCTCAGCCACAGGCAGGGCTGAAGAAGCAATTGCAGCCCTTTCCCTTCTCCCAGAAGCTTCCCTTTGCACAAGCCATTGATCCCAGAGAACTGGAGCAGAAAGATGAGGCAGAGCTTTGGCCCTGGACCTCCCCCTCCAGTGAAGACCTGCAGCCAGCCCCCCCTTACCCATCCCTGCCATAGCAGGCTGCAAATCAACCATCACCATATTTTATCTGTTATCTTATCTATATCTTATCCTATCTTATACTGTCTCATCCTGATGGCCCTGGGTTTTGCACAGAGGAAGGGAAGAACCTCAGGGTTTGGAGGGTATTCTCCAGATCTCATCTGTGTACATCCACACATCCAAAATACTCCCTAGGCAGACACAAACGAGCAGGAATACACTTTGGATGACCAAGCCTGAGGACCTCAGGAGGATTTTGCTCTCACTGGTTGGGTTGTCAGCACCTCCTGAACTCAGACCTCTCTTGCTATGTTGATCAAGTTGCCACATCATCATTAATCCACCTGAACAAGGCACTGAGAGATGGACAGTGAGCCCAGGACAACATTAGGGCAGGGTTGTGTTACCTACAGGCTCCTGCATTCACCTGTGCTTGCAAGAAGCCGTGACAGAGGTGTCACCTTGCACCAGAAAGGACCTGAAGGACTGACTGTCACAGACTGGGGCAGCTCAGACAGTGAAGGTGGCTTTGTTGCCTAAATGCAGGTGTCCACTGTCACCTGAGATGTTTCTGGGTGTCCCTGCTGGGGCAGGGGGGCACAGATCTCCTGCAGGGCCTCTGGAGTGGGGTCTCAGGGACCTGAGGGCATTTTGGATGCTCCTGGCAACCTCGTGCAGGGAACTGATCTGAGCCCGGTGTCACAGCAGAGTGTGGGGACAGGACACAGCTGAGAAACGGCCAGAATTCCACCCAGGAGCATTTATTTTAGAAGAAACCTGCCACCAAAAGACCTCATCCCAGTGTTTATCAGTGAGTGCACACGAAAGGAGGGATTTTTTTGCTTCTCAACAACCTGTTGATATCAGATTTACCTACACCAACAGCAGGGAAACAAACAGACACACCTCCACAGAAAACCCTGCTGCATCTGGCTCACATTCCTGCTCTCTAGACGCAAACACAAACCCATGTGCCACCAATGTCCCCTTCGCGGGGACAGCCTTTGGAGAAACGAGGTGACAGCCCCTAGCAGGGCCGTCTCCAGACAGCAACCCGAAATCCCCAGAAATTCCTCTCCTCCCGTGAAAAATCCCTTTGCAATCAGCCTTCCGAGGAGGCGCAGGAGCTGCGGGAAGAGCAGCGCGGGCGGTGGCGACAGGGACGAGGTGGCCACAGCCCCGTCCCGGGGGATTCGCATCCTCCGGTCCCATTAAAGCCGCGGGCAGAGCAGCCGGGGCTGCGGGAGCAGGCAGGGGAGGAGATGAAAGGCTCCTGCGAGAAATCAGGTGCAGAGGGTGGGCAGATGCTGCTAAAGAGCAAAGAGACCCGGCCAGGCTCATTTGTCTGGAAGGGAAGCAGCAGGAACTTTCTTTTTATCTGCGATTGCGGGTGTCAGGATAGTTCCTAAAGGCCACAGCCAGCCCGGCCCCCGCTGCTCTGCCTCTCCCTGCCTGTACGGGCGAGGAAATGGCATCGATGTGTTTTTTTCACAGGTAGAAAATCCCCCACCGGGGCGCTCACAGAGCCGATAATTCCTTTCCACCCGTGGGACCGGGTCCGGCCCTGCCTCTCCCGGGAGAACCCGGGCTGGAGGCGCTGGGGCTGTTTGTCCATCCAGGTGTTCCCGGGACAAACCCAGCCCTGCCTGCCAGGGATTAGCCGTGCTCCACCTGCTCTGCCTGGGATTTAACGGGGCACCCCCTTGCCAGGCGGGCTGAGGGGGCACAGCCCCGTCTGTCTGTCTGTCTGTCTGTCTCTGTCTGCCCGGGGATTAGCCTGGCCCCACCTGGGCTGCCCCCAGCTCTGCTCACCAGGGTGGCCCCAGCCTCTTCTGTGTGGGCTGCTGGGCCACAGCTGTCTGTCCGTCTGTCTGTCCGTCTGGGAGACACGGATGGGCATTGCTCTGCCCGTCCGACCTCCATGTCTGTCTGTCAGTCTGTCTGTCTGAGAGCCCTGGATGGGCGCTGCTTTGCCCATCCTACTGTCATGTCTGTCTGTCTGTCTGTCTGGGCTGCCATGGCTGGCTGTGCAAGGATGCTGGGCACAGCCCTGTCTGTCTGTCTGTCTGTCGGGATGCTGGGCACAGCCCTGTCTGTCTGTCTGTCTGTCTGTAAGAAGATGCTGGGCACAGCCCTGTCCGTCTGTCTGTCAGGATGCTGGGCACAGCCCNTGTCTGTCTGTCGGGATGCTGGGCACAGCCCTGTCTGTCTGTCTGTCTGTCGGGATGCTGGGCACAGCCCTGTCTGTCTGTCTGTAAGAAGATGCTGGGCACAGCCCTGTCCATCTGTGAGGGTACACTGGCACAGCCCTGTGTGTCTGTCTGTCTGTCTATGGGCCATGCTGGGCACTGCCCTGTCTGTCTGTGTGGGGATGCTGGGCACAGCCCTGTCCCTCCATCTGTCTGTCTGTGAGCCATGCTGGGCACTGCCCTGTCCGTCTGTCTATCTGTGAGGGGATTCTGGGCACTGCCCTGTCCGTCTGTCCGTCTGTCTGTCTGTCTGTGAGGGGATGCTGGGCACAGCCCTATCTGTCTATCTGTCTGTCTATGGGCCATGCTGGGCACTGCCCTGTCCG
>WBNO01020278.1:0-16596 GCA_013400575.1 Peucedramus taeniatus
TTTTTTGGGGATGTGTAGTGTATTTTGGAGATGCTAATTGGAGAAATGCTACTGTAACATGATTTGTTCTTCTCTCATATATCAATACAACGACTCAAGGCTCCTAAATTGATACAGGATTAGAGAAAAAGCCAGCAGCAGTTCTAACTAACTGCACCACTAACACAATTCCCTTGGTACAGCCTTATTTGCCTGAGCTCTCTTTGTAAATGTCAGTCCTGTCATCATCGTTGTACTAATATATCACAAGTCACAAGACCTACCTTTCATTGCTCATTTTTAATCCTTCAGCAGACAAAACCATCAGAGCACCATGCATGGACAGCCATAAAAGAACACTTCTCTTGTTTTCCCTCTTTTTCATAGATGAATATAGAACAACAGTTACTACTGATAAAAACACAACTGAGAAAATGCCTACTGAGCAGTTGATCCCATTGAAGCTTGTCCACTCCCTCAATTTTGAAGGGAATTCCTGCAATTGTCTCCGGTTTTTAATTTTAGCCTCTGATGCCTCTTCCTGGATGTGCATCATAGTAGAGCAGCTTTTGTATTTGTGCTATGAACTGCTTCCTTTAAAGCAGCCATCTATCAAGATCCTACTGCTAACCACAAAACATTTCAAGCTAAAAAAATCCCTTTCTTTTTCACTTCATGAAGATAGTCCCCTTTCTCTCCATCTTCAAACTAGAGATCAGTAAAACAATTTCCCATCAGAAATACATTATCACTGTTTTTTCATGCCATCCAGGAACACTCCAATGCACACACAATCCCCTTGACAGTCAGATGCACCAAGTGAAGGTAATTACAAGGAGAAGATCTGCCTTGGTACAACATGGATTCAGCTACGAATCAGAAATAGACATATTAATTTAGGGAAATGCTTGGCTTAAAATATTAAAAGCTGTTCTCAATATCTTTACTAGTAAATGTACAATCTCCTGTTCCACTGTATCCAGAGAATAAGGATACATTTAAAGACGATGAGAATAGAATACAGTACAGAAAATAGAAAAAATTGACAATTAAATAGTAACGTAATCAGAAAACAGTGAGCTTAAAAATACTGAAATAAGGTGTTTGAAGATGAAAGCTTCTCCTTTGTGTATCTGCAGCGTTACACTGACAGTAGCTTTAAACAGGCAACTTAGTATATAACATTCATAAAAATCACCATTAAAATGAACTGGCTTAAAACCCAAAATAATGAGAAAATGGAAACATTACACATTCTGAGAGATTCTCACTTCTTTGTATGAAAATTCCAATTGTTTCTATAAAAGCCTGAACTAGTTCAAAGGAATGAGAAAAACAGTTATTGTTTCCCTTTAGCCCCAAATATTTCAAATGATCCTCTATTATTCTCAGTCTGCAAAGTGGGAAAAAGTACTCCCTGGCTCTTGTCTTCACTCATTCTTTTTCATGTTCAAGAATTTGATTTTATTTAATATCTGTTTGAACAGAAGTCTGTCCTTATGTTTACTATTTTCTTCCTTGCCTTTACCTTTCCTGTGTTTGCCACATCTTTTTCTGTGGTGGATGGTTGGCATCACTACACATTATTCAGAGGGGGAAAGCCCTGCTCATGCACACAGTGGCACAGCAACATTCTCTGGTTTGCTGTTTGATACTTCTCAAATGGTTTTTGAGCCAAATTGGTCCTCCCAACCAATAACACTTTCATAAAACTATTTATTCTGAGATTCCTCTCCTATGGTAATAGAGCTAATCAGAACCCATCATTGTGCACATATATTTAAGATTGTTTCTCCTGACATATATAAATAAATATATCATTATGCTGAATTTCACCTGCTCTTTTATCCATGGGTTCCAGTTATGAGGTACTTGTGGAGCTATATGGGTTAATCTTTCATTTAAATATCCTGAATAAATCACTAAATATAATTTGCAATTGCACAAAAATTTAGTCTCATTTACAGAAAATATTACATCTTCCATTTTTTAGCTGTGCTCTAGAAGGATGTGGATACCCATTGTTGGGACACTGTTCCTTAAACTTTTATTTCCTTGCTTTTCATGCCCTGCTTTGGAAAATCATCTGACCCCAACGTTTTCAAACTTTGGGAAGAATTCAAACACAAGCAACAAAAGCAATATTCTAAGTGAATTTGTTGATGAATTTTAACTGACTACAGACATCTTCTGGAATGTTAGTATCATCCTCCTTTAATCCTCAGTAACAGACTAAGTGATACCAATATAGTTAAGTTTTTCCCATGCCTGCATTGAGATCTGAGTGCACATCAAACCAAACTAAGGAGACAAAAGGACTGATGCTGAGTTTTAGTGTGTTACAACCTTCTGTCAGTTCTGAACACAATTTGCAGCCTAAGTCTCAATTCCAGTTAATATTTGCACATCACAGTAAGAGCAGTTGTTCTGATACCTCCTAAGAATGTGTAAATTT
Organism: Peucedramus taeniatus; assembly: GCA_013400575.1. Taxonomy (NCBI): domain Eukaryota; kingdom Metazoa; phylum Chordata; class Aves; order Passeriformes; family Fringillidae; genus Peucedramus; species Peucedramus taeniatus. The sequence continues at coordinate 2,435 of WBNO01020278.1, forward strand.
CCAACAAAGAGAAAAATTTAATAGGAAAAGTCCTAATTAAAGACAAAATAGATTTGATTTCTATATAGGAAAAAAAATAGTTTAAGGGTGACACCAATTTGAGCAGTTTAGTAATAATACTGATTTAGAATGAAATTAATTAGGTTTAGTACTATTTGAAATTAATTAGAGGAAATATTTTTAAGGAAATGCTTGAGTATTTGTTCCCATAGTATAGAACTAAAAAAAAAATCCACATGTATTATTTTTTAAAAATAAGTTCTGAATTCTGTCTGAGGTCCCCATCATCACCCCATCTCCCTTTCTTTTTCTATTGTGAAAAAGAAGAATAAAACAGAATAGTAATTTTATTAAACAATGAGACTATTAAATGAGCTGTGGCAATTGGGCATTTTTATTCTTAGGGAGAGATGAGTTAGAAACCACTTTCAACACAGCAAGTAAAAAAAAAACCTTATGAGAGAGACAGAAAAAAATCAAGAAGAAGGAAAAAATGCAAATTTATTACTATTTCTCAGGCTCATGAAATAAGACACCAAAATGAAAAGAGAGCTGTTCTTCCCCTTCAATATACTCCTATTGTTTTGCTTAAATCTGGCCCTCAATGTTTTCTACTCTCAGGAGAGACCTCCTCACAGGAACCACACCATGTTGTCAACAGATCCATTAATCTCTCTGACAGCTTTTAGGAAAGCAGTTTGAACTCAGATACTAATCTTGGGGAAAAAAGCCTATGCAAAAAACATCCAGTGGTTAAGGCTGCTGGCACACATTCAGCTGTGCAGTCCTCACTGTACTCAGTTTCTGGCATATCATGAAGGGTACCAACCCTTCCCTTTGCCAAACAGGAAAGAGCACAAATAGCAGGTTTCATCTTCCACTGACACATCATGTTTCGGCAGAAAAGACTGGGTGAAAGTGTCTCTGGGGAATAATATTCCTGATGGATCACCAAAAAATGTTAGGATGCAAGGAGTCTTCTTTCCTCTATTAAAAACTCTCAGGCCATATAACGGCTTTCTCTCACTACAAATCTCAATTTGCAGTTAAGGGAAATACTGGGATAATTGGGAGACTGCCTAATGCTAGCTGTAAATAGTGACTCCCACAAAATTTTTCCAGCTGTCCTTTCAAAACTGTAGAGCATTTTTACTTTACATAAGAAGACAAAGTCAAATGGTTCATCTTTTTAAAAGATGTGAAAGCAATGAATTCATCTAACCTGAATATAATAAATGTATGGTAAACTAAACCAAACCATAAAGTGAAAACTGATAGAGCAGATGGCTAAATGTCTATCCAGGGAAATGCTTCTCCATAACAAATGCGAGGGCCCTTCAAACTTCCTTTCTGTAAATGTTATGGTAACAAGAATTCTGAATGGAGCACTCTCTCCTGGTCAGACACAAGAGAAGATAATTCCTTAACAATAGATATAATCTCATAAACATCAATTATGTAGAATGACAGATTCTGTCTCTATAAGAACTGCCATATAAAATTAAAAACAAGGTCATGTGTTTATTCTGATACTCTGTTTTAGACTGAGAAAAAAGCTGCCCCTTCTTTCTACAATTCATTTTTGAGACAAATAGTTTCCTGTGTTCAAAAGTGTGTACTTTTCGTTGGTTTTTCAGTATGCAATATTTCATGCATGAGCAAAAATCAAGTTAGCTAGACCTTGTAAATTATCATCAGAAAAATGGCTTCAATAAAACTGGAGACACAACTGTCCTCACAGTCTGCTTGTGGAATCACAGCTGATTAACATTTTAAGAATGTTAATGCACCAACCAAGAAAACTAAGACATGAGAGAGGTAAATACAAACTTTTTTAATATTCACCCCTACTACCATATACTTTGAATGCAGTTGTTTGGAGAAATAGGTATCAGATTTCCAAAAGGAAAAGTTGGAAGCTGGTGTTAGAAACAGACCCAAGTAAATATTACTAAGTTTTAATGTGTATGAAAGCTTGTCTTGAGCATCCTCTAAGTAAAAGGAGAATTACTGTCTTGCTGAGTCCATCAGGCACACATGTGAAAGCATAAGAGATAAAAAGGACTGATCTCTCCAGGAACAGGACCTCATCTGAGCAGATGCTGCAGGGCTTCTTGTTTGTCAAGACATTTTTCTTACCTTGTTGAGCTTACTTTCTGGCAATCTGTTAGTAAATCTTCATGCCCTTCTTTGAAATCCACATTGTACTTTATCATTTCAATACAGAAAAGAGGAGAAACCTTTTCTGTAAGACAGAAGCTCATTTTTATGTGCACTACTGTCTTGCTGGGATGGAAATCCAACAGTGTAACTTTAACATGAAAATACAGTGTCACAATAGCTATTTCATACTATGCACTGATTTCCTACACTGTGCAGTGTTCCTCCACTGTCCAATGAAGTTTTAATTCCTGTTTCTATGTTGCTGAATGATGAAAATGATTAAGGCACTAACTCTGTAAAAATGTCTAAGCCTTTCTTCAGTTAAAGAGCATTACAAATGAAGAATAACTGAGTCTTGTCTAGAATTACTGCATTGTTTCACACATATATAACAAAGTGAGGCTGTCTATTCATCATTCATGATTATCTATGCTGTAAAAGTAGATGTATCCAGAAGTGCTTAATTATGATTTTTAATTCCCAAAAAAGGTCTACAATTCCAATTAATTCTTCCTCACCTCCCCTCAAGAAACCTCCCCTCAGTCTAAGTGATGAAATGTGTAGCTAAAAGGTCATCATTTTTTGGAACTTCTCCCAGACATCCAGGAAAGATAAGAAAAAGCTCTCTTGACAGAGGGCTATGACATGACCAGAACAAGAGCTAGTTTTCTCAAAGCATCTGCCAGGGTTAAATATATGCCTGTTTCTACCCTAACTGCAACACACTGTGCTGAAAATCACAACCCTCCAAATACATACAGAATGGAAAGTTTGTGAACACTGTATTTTCTGTAACGTATTGTAAAAGCTGATGGAAATGAAAATTCCTACTGGAATATTACATCACTAATGAATCATGATGCATACTGATGTCTCTACTGCTTATGTATATCCTGTTTTGTAATGAAAAGCCAGCTGCCACAAAATCTTTGAGAGAAAGAGTGGGAGGTAAGTTGTTCCCAAAACTACCTATTGGCTACCACTGCCCAAATAAAATACGAGGAAAAATTTGCATACAGTTATTTCAGTAACATTTTTATGAGGTAAAACTGATTGATGGAGCCTGTATTTGTTCATACTTGCTGCATTTTCACTAACAGAAGTCCCATATAACACTGAGAAACAGACAGTAAAGCACTGATTCACATTACCTCAGAACTACATTCAGCTAAATTATTGAGAACATGTAACAATATTAAGTTTCATCCTATTTGGTAACTGACAAGAAAAACTCATCCTTTCAAAAATACTAAAAAATTCTTTAAAAATGAATTGCAAAGTGAATTGGTATCCTTTCAGCAATGGATGCCATGAGCTCTGTCCTGGAGGAGAGGATGAGGATGACCTAGACCTGAATGTAGCCTTAAGTGAAATTCCAGCCACTTGCGTAAGTGCTGATGGCACCCAGTCAGGCCCAAGGAATACTAACACCCCCAAGGCTGGGCAGCACAGGGAATTATCCAGGGAGAGGGAGGCCAAAACCTCTCCATGATGTAATTAGTTTCTAAAAAGGACTGGGAGATGAAGAGAGAGAAAAAGAACATTTCAATCTGAGTTATTCCCAAAGGTGCATCTGAGCTCAGTGAGCAGATACATGTTTGATATGTCAGACTGTTCTCTGGAACAAACCCTGCAGATGCAAGATGGCTTTAAAGAATAGATTTCTGCCAGGCTGAAACAGAGCAGCTGACTGTTTTCCGGGCTGTAACATGTTGAGCTGTACACTCCACTCATCTGGCAGGCAAGGCTGGAATCTGATATGGCAGTAGTTTATATGGAAGAGAAATTAGCCAGGAACTCCACACTTGAAAGTCGCTTATCCCAGGAAAACACCTAACATATTTAACTAGCATAACCAATTTGCTTCAAATCTGATGAAAGTTTTTGAGAAGATCTTGAACTTTAAGCTTGGAAAGATTAGCTTTAACCATTTCTTCAGAAATTTTGTACTCACTGTCCAAAAGCAACTTCAGAGATTAATTAGGAAAGCATAATCTTGCTTTACTAATAGCCAAAAGAGAACAGAACGTAATTTTCTTTATGGCATAGTATTACTACCAAGAGATGAGATGAGATGAGATGAGATGAGATGAAAAACTTCATCCACCCCATCTTCAAGATCCAATCATAGCATATCAAGAGGAAATTCTTCAGTAATTTAAGCTTAGAGGTACTGGGCTCCACTTGGGTTTTCAGGTTTTTCAGTGTTGGCACTAACTGTGTGCACATGCAGTGGTGCCTCATAACAAACAGTTAACCACAACAGACTACTTCAGCTGGAAGCTACTCCAGCAACCACTCAGCCCAACCTCCTGGCCAACTCAGGGCTGGCAAAAGTTAAAGCATGTTGTTGAGAGCATTGTCCAAATGCCTCTAATACACTTGGCAGCCTTGGGGCATTGTGGCTGATATTTAATGAATTTAGAAGGTTCATTTGATGAGAAAGTATTTGCTTATCTATCCATTTCATTGAGCTTCGCCTGGATCATAGTAAAAACATTACTGAACATAAAGTTGCATATTTGTTTATATTAAAAGTAGAGCTCTTTCCACTGGAAGGACAAGTTTTTCCAATATGATAAAAGAAATACACTATCACAAGAAACAAACAGCATATACTTGCATCTACAGTTCATAGATTAGGAATATACATTAAATTATCTAAACTTGGGTGTGGAAAAAGAAAAAAAGAACTAATAAGTTTACTTGCTCTCTACAGCTGCTCATTAAAGCACTCAAACACATCTTACACATCATCTGGACATATAGTATGTCAGCAGCTATTAGAGACTGATGGATAGCTGTTGCAACACAGATTCAATAGTACACAAACCCACAGCACAGATATTCTGAAAATTCTGGAAAAACTCCATAAGATGCTAGAGTGATGAGAAAACATGCATACTTCCTTTCAGAAGCCAGCTTGAAGTATCCCTTCAAATATAATGAAATTTCAGTAAGTGTTACCTTTCTAGGACTAAACAGCATATCAATTATTTTTCACAATAGCCAAGTTTAAGTCACTTCAAGCAAAAATTTTCTACTCCAACCCAACAGTTTGTTTGGTTTTTTATCCTGCTTATAGACCAGACACTCATCAGCCTCTCAGATCTCTGGAGAGTTGTGGCTTAAGGGAACCCAGGAGGAAAAGACAAATTTGGAAAGCCATTTATCCATCTCACTAGAATTGAGACATTATGGTTTTCATTCTTCCCCCACTCCCAAAAATACCCAATTTCCATCATCAGAGCTCTGTGAATAAACGAACAGTTTGTTACTGGACTCAGGAAGAAAGAAACCACAGGCCTGTAAGGGACAGAGAGGAGAGGAGGGCACTGTGTGCTTGGGAGCGTGTTTATTTGACTGGATTGCAGACGGTCAACCAAAGAACATGCAGATCATATATTTTTAAGCATTTCATAACATCTTATTATTAATTCCAGCCAAAACCACCAAGACCAAAATTACCCGAAATTGGTGCTTGTGTGTCCTGACCCCAAAGCCAACAATGGTTGCATAAAAAAAAAAAAGTTAAATGTCTACAGTCTTCTCAGGTTTAATTTTTTTAAAATCAATTACAAGGCAGTGCCCTTTAAGACTCTAGAGAGAAGACAGGTCTCCACAACTAACAAACTCAAATGTGTTCCTGGGTAAATTTTACTTCCAGGAAACCAAAATGTTGCAGTCCTTGAGAGAGGGAGGCTACAAGCAGAGGGCTCTTCTAAAGGAAGGAGCTTTTATTGAACCTGTCACTTGTCATTAAACACTCCATATTTTACCTTAACCTGATATTTTCATTAGAGCATACAGACCTTTTTCATCTGTGAATAAAAGCATTCCCTTCAGCCTTGTACTGAATATGGGGAAAGGTTCTCTAAAATCGAGCCCACCCAAACAGGACAATTATGTTCACAAAAGCAGGAAAAGCACTAGGGAAAATCAAATAACATTAATTCCATGAAAACTTGCACACTTCAATGCTGACTGTCACATCACACTTCAATCTTAAATTATTTAATGCACTTAATAATGTCTATTTTTAATGTTAGAAAAACTTGCATATAATTATATAGAAAGCATAGACACCAGTGCAGGATAAAACACAACATAAGCAAACTGCAAAAAAGTATGTACTGCTCTACAGAGATCTCTAGGTGGAAAACCTGAATGGGACAAGGTAAAGATATCCATGCTATTCATATTTTTATATCTATGACCTCTCAACTGCTTAAAACACTTTCTAAGTAAAGAACTGGACAAGAAATTGTAAGGGAAGCTATACATTCTTAAAGAACTCTGCTATAAAGCAGCAGCATTTTTTTCTGAGCAAAAGCTGCCTCACTGCTACCACCAAAGCTGTACTATCTCCTTGATGTACCAGAAACCGGTGTTAAATAATTTTAGCAGAACTTTAAGTTCTCAGTAACTGAAATATCCCTCTCTGTTCACTGCTATGTAGCACAAACATTTTACACAATTTACTGTTTCTTAAAAAAAAAAAAAAGAAAGTGGTTTCAGTATGCAAATAGAAGCTGAGAGAAAACAAATTTCAGGCTTTTTTCAGTGTATTACATATGTGAAGAAGACAGAAAAATGAAAAGGGAAAGAATAACTGGGGGGGGGGAGAGAATCATAAAAGGAAGCCATCCCTTTTAAAATTTGGAAGTGCTACATAAAAACAAAGATGATGGTCTGATGGAATGGTGTCATTCAATAACTACACCACCCACGTAATTGCAAGGCAAATGTGAAGCACCAGCTGTCTTTTCAGACTTGAAATATAGATTTACTCAAATGCAGATTAGAAATCTAACCAAATATTGTAGTAGTTTTAGGAATTTTTAAAGACATTTCAGTAATACCAGGAGGACTGTGTTATTTAAACAGAGCTGCCACATAACGAGAGCCTTGTGAATTGCCATAGCATTACAGCCACAAAACCCTTTAGCAATGCAGAAATCCCACATTCCCGCCTTTTATAAAGGTCTGCAGTTATGAAATCATTTTCATACACTTGGAACTTAACTATTTCACTGCCCAGTACATACAGGACTGGAGTTGATGGAGAAAACCACAAAATGGTGCATCTGAGAGCATTCCATGGACACGTGTTTCTGTGGTTCTTTCAAAGTTTTAGCTGAAAACATCCCCCCAGTATCCCACAGAACAAAGTAAAGGAGCATTTGTCTGAAATAAGGAAAGAATTTATCTTTACTAGAGAACCCTTAAGATGTATTCTGTGTCTTCATTGTAGATGTATTAAGATATGTGGCTGATAAAAAGAAACAGGATTTAACCTAGGATAACAAAGAAAGGCTTGCTCTTTAAAGATTAACAAAATGAAAGACTACAGGGTAGGGTGCTGTTTCCATGTATATTTTCACTCAACAAAAAGAAAGATACTTTTGTAAATTAAAGAAAACACAGTCAAAATGTCTATTATCTTCACACTCAGCATCATGGTACCTTTGCTGTACTCCACACCAGTAGTTTAATATTTTTATGACAGCAGTTGAAGACTTACTGTTTGATAAAGCTCCTGCAGCTAATCTCAACACACAGCACACTGAGAAATATTTGACTTGCCTTTATACCAGTGACTTTCTTATGCCTGGGCAGATTTGAGGTAACTAGATAACTCTGTGGGGCAGCAGCATGATCATTTCAGAAATAAAGCCAACTGACCAGAAAGCACACCAAGAATTCATGAGGATGACTACACATAGAAAACACAGTCCTCCAGTTACCCCACAATAACTCCAGCTTTCTCTAAGAATACTTACTTGATTATCTTTCATTTACTGAAGAAAAGACACCATAAGGTGTCTTAGGGTAAAGGTAAATAAGGTAAAGTACATACAAAACCAAGACAACACAGCTAAAGAAAAAGGCTGTTAGAAGAGCAGAGAAGAAAGAAATGTCACACCCAATCTCAATATGGCATTGATATAATTATTTCAACAATGCACTTCATAACCAAGTTGACAGTTAAAAGTACATTTTCCTCTCATGAAAATTGAGTAAGATGTGAAGGAAATTAAGAGAGGCTGCTTTCTTTGAAATGCTGTAGGATAGATATGTCCTTTTAAACAATCAGGAACAAAGTTGTTAGGTAACAGCTATGAAAACAGATCAGGAGGTAGAGGGAGAGCCAGGCAGCTCAGCCTGGCTCATTATCCCAACTCCACTGATTCAATTCCCGTGTTACCTGAAGCTGTTGGGAGCTGTCGTTAAGGTTATCCTCTCGTCTCCTGGCCTCCTCCAGCATCTGTGCACTCTTCTTTTTCTCCACTTGTTCTTTGTGCTTCAGATTTGCTACTTTCTTATTTTGATCTTTAACTTGCCTGCAAAAGAGAGGAGCACTCAGAGTGTGGTCCAGAGCTCCTTCTGTCAGCCCCGGCGCTGAGCAGCTGGGCCAGGGAACAGTGGCACCAACAAGGGCTACCACTTCCTTTGCACAAGGTCACCAGCACCAAACTCATCTTCAAGCATTACTGTCAACTGTTAATTCAGCCAAAATAAGGTTTTGTTTTGCTCATTACTATTAACCTAACCTAGAAAATTTCTGAAACAAAAGCATTATTTATTATTTGGTATAACTATTATTCAAAAGATGCACCTGTCCTCTTCCGACTTTGGGGAAGAAAACTCTTCTCTGTTCACACACACACGTACATACAAAACCACCGAAATCTAATAACCCATTTTGCTTTGGGTACCAGTGCATCTAATGTGAGGAAAAAAGGAGGAGTGAAAGAAAAACTATTGAAACATGACTTGAACATAGAGGATTACCTACAAGAATTAGGCAATCTGTTTCCAGAAGAAAAATAGTTTCTTTTCAACCTCAAGATCTACCTGTTTTCTTGATATTTTGAGGGATTTCCTATCCTTTCTTTTTACACAAACAAGACACAAGTAAGAGCAAACTATTTGAGAAAGCGTTCCTCATTTCCTTTTCACTTGCATCTATGGACTATTTTTGATGATCCTGGCAGCTACCATTGCCTGAAGACAGGGTTTGGCCTTTCAGGGCATTAAGACACATGGAGTATTGAATCTAATTACAGACCCTTTAATCTCAGCCTCCTGACCACAGAGAACTTAAGTCTAAACTTTTAGTCCAATCAAAACAAAACAGGCTAACTTTGCTTCCTCAGCCCTTTTCTCCATAATTATATCTGGAGTTTAGATTTTGGAATAAAAGACAGATTCTTTGGTTATAAGATTTCCCCAAAACATCATGCAAATAGTAGAGACGGCTCTTTAATTTATTGTTTAGAAAACAGAATGATATGCCAGCTTCAGATCTGGCATGTTACCCACACAGACAGAGAAGAATGTTTCATCTGTATTTCAGAAATACTCTTAGAACAGATTACTAACAACCCTTCTTTAATATTTTCTTCAGAACTCATAACAAAAGTACGATCAAGAACCTATCTCTTTGGGATATATTTATGTTCAAATTATGTGGCATATGACCAGTCAGTGTTTTGAGTTCCTCCAAAAACACATAGGTTCAATTCTGAGCTCTGCTTTTTTCCAATGTAAGCCAACTGAGGTTGGGAAAATCGTGAAGACAACAAATTTTCCTTGGTGCTAAAACAAACTCTTATGGTGAAAAAGTGCTGATGGCCTCTGGAGACCAACAAAAAATGAAAGTTCTTTTCCGATGATGTTAAAAAATTATTGGCATACTTAACAACCCTGTCCAAGAGTTACAGCTGATTTGAGTCAGGATGCTTTTTAAACACAACCAGTGAAATTGTTGAGTTATTCTAACCCAGTGCTGCACACTGGCAATGGGCTCATTGCCCAGTTTGAAAGCAGACTTGCTCAGTGATTAAACAACTTATTGGAAATACTATGTTGGCACCAACTCAGCTTGTACAATACACAGTTCTATCTGTCCAATAAAATAAACACAGAAAGTACAGTTAAGTCGATGCAGAAAATGAAAATATGTCAGCCCAACACATTCAATTCCGTGTGAGAATTTTTACTCAACTTTTAAATTAAAATTAGAGGAATTAAGTATTTTTAAATAAATTTGCAAAGCTAGATTCACATATTGGGAAACTGATCTTTATTACTATAACCAACTAGTTACATAAGAGACAATATTAATAAAGCCCCAACCCTCTTCAAAATATGTCTGAAATAGACTATCTCCTACATGGTCCAAAATGTTTTCAAACAAAATATGTATTTCAAAGAGACGGGTGTACATAAAGATATGTACTACTGACATCCTCCTTCTCATGTGTGAACCAAAATTAATGACATTGTAATATATTAGGAAGATGTTTTGAGACAAAGACAAGCTTTACTAAAGTTAAGTCTTGAAATTACCTAGTGCTTGTAATACTAAGATCAATCTTCATAAAATCTTCTACTAGACCAGGTTGCTCAAACTCCATTTACCTGGCTTTGAATCATGTGCAAGACACAACTATTCCTCCATATCTCTGGTGTCAAAAAGAAACAAAAGATGGGCTATAAACTTTTCAAATGATACAGGTATCTGTTGCAGTAACTAGAATTTCCCCAACTGTTTAATTCTATAAATCTGAGAAGGTCACATGAAACCCCAAATCTATAAACCCAAAAAGGCCTGGAGGCATTTGATACATGAATACACATTTCATCTGATCTCATCTCAATGCCCATGGTACCAAATGAAAATTCTCACTTTTACAATACCTCATGCAGAAAATCATGCAAAAGGTTCAGCATATACAAGTCCACAGCCCTTTGACATTTATACCATGAAAGTTCTGTGAAGCTCAGAAGATTTCAAAATGTGGTTCTGTGAAGAATGCTGCTCTTCCTTCTCTGCCAGGTAATTTTCAGTCTTCAAAGCCAGTCAGAGAATCATCTTTTTATAAATGCAAAGACTCTCTTAAAATATTTAAATACGTACTCATATTTTTAATATCAAGAGACCTCAAAAGCTTGCTTATTAGGTATCACCCCATTCACTGCTCAATAAGACAGTTCTGTTTTAAACACTGCAGTACTACTGATGATTGTTATAGAACAATTTCATCTTCACACCACCACTGAACAATGTGCAGAACTGGACCACATACTGAACTGGAGCAATAAAATAAAATACAGAAAGTACGTGACTCAAGTGAGCATGCTGCAACTGGTACATTTTATGAACAGAGAGTCAAGAGGAAATTTTTTCATAATATATGTGCACAAGGAAGCTTATTAGGAAGAAAGAAACAGAAGGAAACAAACAAAGCTCTGCAACTCCCTCAGTTTGAGAGCTTCATTTTGTAAGCTTAATGTTCTTTTAACTCTTTTGAATGAATTGCACAAATATAGAGCACATATCCATATGAAAGTGACAGCTAAGTTTTTAAAAATCCTTAATCTCTAAGAGTATTTTTATTAAAACTGAAAAAACAAGATTAAAGATAGTAAAAAGAGAATGACTTATGTACAATGGTGGCAAGACCTTAGAGGTTTATGAATGTTTTCTAGAAAGCATTACTGTCTGCATGTACAGCAACAGCAACTTGCAATGTTGCAATGTGTATGTGGGCTTCTTATCATAAAATAAAGAGCTAATGAACTTCTGAAAGATACAGTGCATTAAATACATAAATACAAGTTCCTACAGAAACATCTTTCCAAAACAGTACTACAGAAGAGAGAAGGATTCTGGTGATTCTAATTAAAGCTGGAGAGCCGTCACATTCACTGAGATAAAGCTTTGAAGAAGATACCCACTGGAACCAGCAGAAACAACACAACTAACAAAAGCAAAAGTACCTCATCTCAGATGTTTATTCTCAGAGTCACCTCAAATCAAATAATAAAAGTGCTATAGTAATATATAAAAGAAAAAAAATCTAATGAGAATGTTTACATTGAATTACAGTGAAGAATCCCACTCCTTCTGGAAATAACAATTTCTTTTGTACTTTTAATAGCAAGTTTAAGATAACTATCTTTTTTTTGAGAGTCCAGCTCCTAAAACATTTTGCCCTCAAAAGTAAAAACTCTTTTCCATTATTTTGAATTTTTCTCCATTTCACAGTATGTCACACTAAGTACTGTTACAGACTAATGTATTAGATAAAAGGAAGTAGAATCAAATTCAGGCCTCTGATTTAAAAATATAAACCCTGAAGTCTTTCAACTAAAGACAGGCCAAGATTTTCAGAATAAAGCATTTCACATCCTTTGATTTTGGGGGCCCAATTTAGTCCATGTGCCTGATGAAAAAAATCCCCTAAGATTTCCTAATCTGGACACTGAAACCAACTGTTCATATCTATGGCTTTACTCTTTCTTTAATGAAACAAAGCTGCATCAATTTAAAAAAGCTTCACCTTTCCACTTCTCTACGAAATTCTTGCATTTCCCATGATGAAATATAGCCCAACACCATGGGGAACAAAGTCAAACAATCACAATAAGCAATAAAAGATCTCAAATAGAAGATTTCACATTTTAAAATTATTTCAAAACAGAGGACAAATATATACAATAGAAGACCAGTGGAGCATCAGGCATTCCTGAAAAGTGGGAAGTCACTTTGTTACCCATTAGTCATTGGGAAGACCTTTCCTTACTAAGAAGACCAATTGCTACATAGGCCCTTTTATTTATTAAGACTTCTATGAATTTTTTTTTTCTGTACTAATGTCAATATTTTTTTCATTTTGACACTGATCTCGTTATCTTTTACTATAATGCACATCAGCATACATACAGCTGCTAATTCTCTCCTCATATGGATTCTCATGCTACACATTAATGTAATGTAAGCTGTTATCTGCATCTGGTTATCTTTTCTGACATAATTTCAGATGCTATTCTTGTAAAACAGAAGTTGAGAAAATGTTAACTGAAAATATGAATAAGTTGATTTGAATTTTAATATTATATTTTAACATACTTTTCCTTCACATTTACGTGGCTAACACACAAGAGTTTTTTTAGAACAATCCAGGTTAAGCAAACACTTAGAATGCTTTCGAACCACTACAAAAGCTTCCCTGCAATATAAAGTGTGCACACACATGCTGTATTTCACACAATGACTCACACACCAGGAACAAACATGCAGATCTGGTGCACTGCTATAGAAACAGCTTGTTTTACTCATCTGACTTAGGCACTCAGAAGTATTTCTATGTGTCTGTCAGCCATGTCAGAAGGACTGCTGAGCTCGAGCCTTCATTGCTGTAGCATTACCACCACCCACAGGACACTCCACTGTTGCTGCAGCTACTAATCCTGATGGGCAGATGAACTTCAGATGCTTTAAAGAACACTGTGCTCCTCAACATGACTTAAATTGATAAAATAGTCAACATGACTGAGAAACCCTACACTGTAAACTGGATGCAATGACCTTAGTTTTGAATTGCCAAAGTACCATGTGTTATGAAACATTAGATTCTACAATATATAGTGTAGAATTATAGAATATTTCAAGCTGGCAGGAGCCCATAAGGATCATCAAGTTCAACTCCCTGCTTGTTGCATTACCTAAAACTAAATCATACCACTGAGAGCATTGTCCAGACAATGTTCAAGCAGTGGCTTGAACTCTGTCAGGCTTGGAGCTGTGACCACTTCTCTGCTCCAGTGCCCTCATGGTGAGGGCCTGAACTTTCTCTGATTCAACTTCATTCCTTTTCCTTGTGTCCCACCACCGGTCCCAGAGATAGATCAGCACCTATCCCTCTCCACTGCTCTCCTTGAGGATGGTGCTATCATTACCTAAGATCTCCAAGTACTTTGTAGTCCTACGAGACACAGAGAAGTGTCCAAATTACCCTACTTACCCCAAATATTTCCTTTGTCACTTCTTTGTTTTTAAGGTCTGCCCCCATAAAATATTTTAGCTAGCCATATCCTTAACCATAACTTCTGAATTTAAAAGATCATGAATACAGTGATATAGCCGAGTTGTTCGGCTTTTCTTCCTTTGCTTTGTGTTTGTTTTGGTTTTGTTTTTTTTTTTTTTT